>PVKA01003402.1:0-17624 GCA_004027165.1 Ctenomys sociabilis
TCTTCTTCTTCTTCTTCTTCTTCTTCTTCTTCTTCTTCTTCTTCTTCTTCTTCTTCTTCTTCTTCTTCTTCTTCTTCTTCTTCTTCTTCTTCTTCTTCTTCTTCTTCTTCTTCTTCTTCTTCTTCCTCCTCCTTCAGTACTCAAAACCCCGAGGAGCTGCAGTTTTCCCTTTGGTTATAAATGGCATTCTTCTAGGCTACTGCTGTTGTCTAATTTTTAATCGAAACTCAACCTGCCATCAATAGGTCTTACTGTTTGTGTGTTTCTGTCCTACCATGATTTATTTCATCTGTTAATTAGTGATAGAAAACATAAGGGAAGCGACTCCTGGCTGGTTACTGGGAGAGACCTCATGGGTGGGGGAATGCCAGGCTACCATCCCTAGCAGCACGTTTCTTCCTTGGTTCTGTTGTGGACAATCTTACCCACAATGCCTAGGGCCCTGGGTAAAGATATAGATCATGTAGGATCTACTCTACAACTTCTAAAGTCATATTTGCAGGTTAGAGTATAGGCACATTGCACTTACCTAAGCATTCTAAGGCTTCTTAAATAATTGGAGTTTAAGAACAATGGAAAAGTTCATTTGTGTATTGATGTGACATTAATCAAGTGAGGGTGGTTTGGGGCTTTGTACTGTTGGTGGTGAAACTCTGAAACCATTAGATCTCATGCTGCCTTGCTGAAGTTTCTCTCCTAGTCTCTTCCATTGCTCCAGAGCACTTCCGACCCGGTCTCACTGCATGCACCTCCTGTTGCCTGCCTTACTCCTGCACAGCTCTCCAGTTATACTTCCTCTTGGATGTTAGAAAACTATACCCTAAACCCTTTACATGTGCTATTTCTGGCTTACTGTGGGTTCTTTCCTTTGTAGCCACACACCTCCACCCTCTCTTTCAGACTGTGATTCAAACATGACCCTCTCCGTTTCACCTTCTCTGTCCACTTAAATTTGTAACCCTCCTTCACTTCTTACCCTTGTTCCCTTTTTTCTCCATAGCCATATTACCTTCTCTCATAACATATAATTCATCCTTTTTATTTTTTCTCTTCAAAATTTGAAAGTCTCATAGCTTTTCACCAATCTAAATTCACGTCAAAGAACTAGGATAATTAAAAATTGTTATAGGGGACCGACCAGATAGCTCAGCAGACAAAAGCAACTGCTTGGGCAGAGCTCAGTAGCTGGGGTTCGATCCCCAGAGTGCCGTGCCAGCCCTGCCCCTAGAGCACACTTAGAATGCGATTGAGACTGGGTGTGGTGGCATACATCTGTAATCCCAGAGCTTGGGAGGCTGAAAACAGGAGAATCACTACACGTCTGATCTACATAGTAAGACCCTGTAGACCCTGTCCTAAATACATAAAAAATAAAAAAATAATAATTGTTATAGGAATTAAATCAGATGGCCACTTCAGAAGCTACAAATTTATCTTCTACTGTACTTTGAATCATTTGTGATTTGTGCTTGGCTTGGATCAAAATTATAGCCTTCTAGGGTGCATTTTTGATGTTGCTCAAAAGTAGGGCCCTCTGAAGGGTGAACTATTAATTTTCATTTCTCACAGTGATGTGTTCTATATCTGCGATATTTTTGAGGTGTAAGCTTGGTGATGCCTCCTTTTACCATGTGACTGATACAGTAGAACCATTCTGACAGAGGATTAACACCCAGAATTTAAGAAGAACTAAAGGACTGAAAAAAAAAACCTTAGGCCTCTGAAAATAAAATACCTAATCAAAAATGCAATAAAGAGACACTTAGGAAAAGCAGAAATGGCTAACAAATACATGAAAAAATGTTCAACATTTCTGTCCAATAGAGAAATGCAAATTAAAACAACATGGAGACTCCATGTCACTCCACAAAGAGTGGCTGTCATCAAGAAATCAAACAATAACAAGCCCAGAACTAGCTTAGGGATAAAGAAAACTTTCTACCTTGGGGGGAATGCAAACTAGGAGAATCATTATGCAAACCAATATGGATATCTATGAAAAAACTGAAACTACAGATTCCATTCAACCTTGCTATTCCCCTTTTAGGAATCTCCCTGATCGAGCCAAAGACATCATATTACAATGATAAATGGATATCCACGTCTTAGAAGCGGCCTAGACGTCCACCAACAAATGAATGGAATCTATGCTTAATGGGGTACTGCTCCGCCATAGAAAGGTTAAATGAATCATTTGTAAGAAAATGGATGCACTTTGAGACCAGAATGGTAGTGAAATAAATGAGACACCCAAACTTAAATACCGAATGGTTTCTCTTATATAACCCAAAATGTATACAAGAGGCAAAATAAAAAAAGAAAATAAGATTTAGGGAAATGGATATTTTGCATATGGAAAGGGGTCCCAGAGATGGAAATGGAGGTAAGAGTACAGGGAAGAATGGATATGTTATACACATGCACCATGTCCCCATGTCCAATGTAATTATTATATACTACTAACAGGTATAAATAAACAATTAAAATTAAATTTAAAAGAGCAGCAAGCTTTGTCTAGGGAAAGCTCTCCACTGAGTGGGGGAAAACTGGCTATAGGGGCATAGCTGGTGGGACAGCGTCCTGCTGCCAAGTGATGGAGATGAGCAGCAGCACCAGGGCCCAGGAAAGGGCATCTCATCCCCACAACTGTCCTAGTGGGTGAGCAACAACCTCTTTTCTGGGAGGGTGGCGTTTGAACAGAGTTAGAACTGGATTGGTGGGAGTGGCTGTGCCTGAGCCCAGGTGGTGTGAGATAGGAGAAGTAGAGGAAAGAGAAGAGGGCAGTGTCCTGGGCACAAGCAGAGAGGCCAGGAAATGTGTATTTAGGAAACTAGAAAGTGGTTGAGGGTGTGGGCAGAGAGCTGAGTGAAGCTGATGATGGCAACCAGTGGTGAGACCTCCAGAGACTTCAAGAACACACTAATGAATTTGGGCTTTATCTGAAAGTAATGGGGAGTTGCAGAGTTCTGAGTAGGTGAGTGACATTCTCAGACAGATATATGGAGATCTTGTGGGGTTACACATTATTTACCTTTAATTATTTTTTATAAATGTAAAAGGAGCAAATTGCAGCAGCTGCAGCAAGAAGAAGAAGAAGAAGAAGAAGAAGAAGAAGAAGAACAACAACAACAACAACAACAACAACAACAACAACAACAGAGTTTATTAGATATTTTGGCAAACCAGGACACAACAAACTTGAAAACCTTTGGTTGCATACTCAAGAGCTCCTACTGTTGACCTATCACTCCAGATTTTTTTGACTGTAATTAGTTCCTACCACTGAAGGTACCGAATTTGGCAGAGGTATTCTAGTTTGTCCATAGGCCATAAGACCAAGGTGATAAGTAGTTCTGGGCAGGCAGGAAAGGCAGTAACCTTTACCTTGCTGAGCATGGGAATAAATAAGACTTGGAATATTTCTTAGCCTTCCCAGGTCACTGCTGGTTTAGTGGCAAGAGGGACTCAGAATCCAGATGAAGTGTTTTCCATTTTGGTGGCCCTATTCTGATGAGCAGCACGTGGATAGAAGTATGTCTGAATTTCTCCAGTGTCAGGGTCACAGGTGCCTGAGTGCTTTGTACAGAACATGAATTCTTGGATGCCCCTAAAGCCCCTCATGGATCAGGCCACTGGGTCCAGGGCCTGGGGTTCATACTTGGAACAAGTTTTCCAAGTGGTTTGAGGCACACCACTCAGACAGCTGGCACACAGAGGAGAAGGATAGAAGATAGAGTGGCTCACATTGAAGGGTTTCCTGCAGCCACCCTTCCAGGTTCCCTCCTCTGAGACTGCCACCCCTGGGCCAACTGCCTTAGGCATCTGTTAAGTTTCCACTGAGATTCGTCTGGCCGGGCTGACTTCATGAACATCTCTGTACACCTGTTGTCCTGAGTATGCTGGTGATGCTCTACAGGTGCCAGTGGTGGTGCATGCTGTTGGGATCCATCACTGTACTTAAAGTTTGTTTGCAAATTACTTAAAGCAAATGTTCTGCATCCTGAGTTCCGGCAATAGAGGGTTCCACCCATTATCTCAAAAAAATCTGAAAACAAAATTACATAACCATTGCGCTTTAATAAATTCCATATTCACAAAACGTAGCCAACAAAACATGATTACATGTCCAACCTTACAATTTTTGCTTATCAAATTGACAAGGAGTAAAAATACAGTGCTGAAGAAGGTGTGGTCAAATTGGAACTGAGAGAAGGAATGTGGTTTGGCACCAGTTGTCTCCAATGAATCTTGACAATGCACATCGAGAGTTTTACAGACTTACATACTATGACCCAGTAAGTCTGCTTCATAGAATTTTTAATAAAGAACCAATCAGGGTCATAACTATCAGTAAATAGTCCAAATTTAATAACAGGGGAATGGCTAAATTACTGAACAGAGATATGATTTCTATTGCACATGATGAATGTGGATTTTTTAAAATGTGTTTTAGTACAGGGCCTATAGGGTCTCACTGCACAGCCTAGACTCGTAGCAATCCTCCTGTTTTTAGCCTCCCAAGCACTGGGATTACCACCATACCCACTCTCAGTCAACCTCTCAGCATGCCCCAGGGCTGGGGCTGGCATGGTTCAGCAGGGACTCATCACACCTGCCAAAGGAGGCACATTAGTCTGTTGAGCTATCTGGCTGGCCCATTTTTTAAAATAGTTTTTAAAATATATTTTAGTACAGGCTCTACAGGGTCTTACTACACAGATCAGACTCACAGTGAGCCTCTCGTTTTCAGCCTCTCAAGAGCTGGGATGAACATGGATTTTGAAAATGTTAACATTATATTATGTGAAAAGGAAGATCTAAAAGGAAGATCTAAAAGGAAGATATTTTGTAAAATAAAGTACACAAATCTGAGTGGTAGAATATTCCAAATACTTGTTAAGCACTTGTCTACTATATGAGTTATGTTTTCTCTATGTTTTCCAAATTTTCTGCAATTACAGGTATTAGTATTTAGACAGCTACTAAATACACACAATTTAAATACTATATACATCACTTAATTGATTTTATTTATTTTACTTAATTTTTAAATTTTAAAGAGTAAAACCAAATAGCAGAAACAAAGAAATAGTAACAAACAATAATGCATATGGTACAGAATTTCAATACAATAATAAAAATTTAACCATGATTGTTGTATTACATATTTTCATTGTCAAATCTGTTGCTCAGATTAATAAATATAGGTATGCATGATTTGTGAAATAACTAAACATTAATGCTTACTTATAATAAACCTTAATTTTTTCTTGTCCTTTTTTACTTTTTATTCTTTTTAAAAAATTTATTTAAACAAATATCTAATTGATAAGAAATTAGAAATGGCACACATTTAGAACAAGATGAGAGGTGTTCAACCACGATTACATCACACCACAGTGATTTATGTGCACCCATGTTTATAGCAGCACAATTTGTGATAGACAAATCTTGGAAACAACCAAGATGCCCATCACTAGAGGGATGGATAGAAAGATGTGGTACTTTTATTTTTTTAATAATTTTATTAAGAAACAAATAGCAAGGAAACAGTTTCAAAACTGATTAGTAGGACAGTTTCAATAATTAATACATTGCATAATGTTGTCTTAGTGGTTATTCATTGTACAAGTTGCAGACATGGTATCTTGTCCACAAACACTATTAGAACAGATCTTTCTATTCATTGAATTAGGAGCATATAGCTATATATCTATCCTAACTATTTTGAATATACAAATACAAAATGGTTGTTGATTTGTATCTCCTTTTTTTGTTTAGTTTTGTCAGAGAAGGGTTGTACATTGTCATTTAAATATTGTAGGTGAGTGAATTCAGCAAAAGAATCCAATATAGTCCAGTAGTTCATGATAGTAGTGGGTTATCCGTAGGATGGACAATGTCAGAAGTTGTTGACTTGAGCTTTTTACAGCTCAGCATATTAATATGGCTTTACTTTTTATACCTTGTTTTTATACTTTTCTGCTGGATGGTTAAGACCAAGATAAAGCAAGACCTATATAAGAAGAAATGTAGCTTTTGTATTAAATAAGGTCAGTGAAATCTCCTCAGGATTTATCCTGAAACCCCTATACCGCATGTGGTGTTTTATACAATGGAGTACTATCCAGCTGTAAAGAAAGACAAACTTGAGGGCTTTACAGGTAAGTGGATGCAACTAGAGACTATAGTGATAGGTGAAATAAAACAGACCCACATGTCTAAATAGGGTATTATTTCCCTAGTGTAAGAACCTGAAAGAATAAATAAAATGTGAAAGGAATAACTAACACAGTAAAATGGAAAGAAACTGAACATAAGGAATAAACCATAAAGATATGGGAAAGGAAACAAAAAACTAAGGGGTTAAAAATCACGCAAGTATATATTTAGGATGGCTGAGATGATTGTAGTGCTGATTTCCAACAGGTTTTTGAAAGTAGCAGTTAATGTTTAAAATTTTCACTTTGACAGACTCTGTATACTATATCACTTAATTGTCTTTAGCAGCGCCATCTCTCCAACCTCCTACAGAATTCTTCCTGTGTTCTTGTTCTAATACATTCCTTGCCTGCTCAGAATCTCTCAGAGCTCCCCATGCCTCCACAGGGCACCGTGTAGGCTTCTGTGGCCTAGATGGGTGGCTGCACACCTCATCTCCTGGCTACTCCTACTCCTTCTCTCTCCTCATGGGGTTCCCACGGCGGTCACATTGTGTTTTGTTATGCATGCCTGGCTTTACATTGGCTGGTCCCCTTCCCCAGAATCCTTTCCCTCCCTTGTCACTTCATCAATTGCCCATTCAGCCTTGAAGTCATTTTCTTAAAATGTTTCTCTCAAAACTTTCAAAACATGTGGTGATTGTTCTGTGTACCCACTGCACTTTTCAAAACTTGTGATGGTACACTAACAAAGTTACTTGTTTCCATCTCTGTACTTTTCATTATACTGAAGCAGGTTGAAGGCTGGAATTAAGTCTGTAATTGACACAAGGTGAAGGACCAATAGAAGATATGCTGACTAAAAGAATTTGCATCCTGTGACAGGCAGGTGGGGGCTGACTTCCAGAAACTTTGATCTCCCAGCAAGCCTTCCAAAAAGATTAGGAAAGTTAGCAATGCTAGTTCACACTTTTAGCAAGTGACAGATGTCATAGAAGATGCTTACTGAGCCAAAGCTAAAAGTGGGCAGAGCAAGTGGAGTCACTATGAAGTTGGCTTGATGCACACAGGTGGATATATTCACTTAGGGAGCAAAGCAGATTTGTTTAGATACAGAAATATTAGATTTCATAGTCACTTAATCATGCCTGATAAGGGCCTGATTTTGTCTCTTTTTAGAAGTATCCATATGTCTCAAGTGCTTCCAGAGACTATCTTAGTTGATTTGAGACAATTCTTTTTTTTCTATTTATTTTATTTAAATTGAAGAACAAATAGCAATGAGACAGTTTCAAGACAAATTAACAGGAAAGATTTGATAAATTAATACATTGCAAACTGTTTTCATAATGTTTTGGCATTGTACAAGGTGCATACATGATATTATATTTACAGACATTATTATAGCAGATGTTTCTAATCAGTGAATGAAGAGCATGTAGCTGTTTACTTGTCTTATTTTTTATAGCTGAATTATATCATAGATTCAATTAATACTTTCTACCTTATTATCTTCCTATTGGTTGTCCATAGTACTAGAAGCCAACATAATATCTTGTTCAACCACTATTAGTGCAAATCTTGCTTCTCATAGAATTATGCAGAAGCACGGCATATTTATCCTAACTGTACTGTTTACACACACACATCATGATTCTTCTTTTGTATACCCTTTCTTTTGTCTAGACCTGTGAAAGATAAACACTCTATTGCCATTGAACCAATTTACGTGCCTGAACTTGGCGTCACAATCCAACACAGTTCAGCATTCCACAAAAATAGTGAGTTATCTGAAGCAGTTGTTGATTGTACCCATTTACAGCTCAACTTATTATTATGGTCCCGCATTATATACCTCATTTTATACTTATATGATGGATGGTTAAAACTGAGATAGGTCAAGACTTATATACCAAAAGATGTAGCTTTTGTTTCTGATGAGGTCAGTGAAGTCCCCTCAGGATTTATCTTGTAATCCTGTACCTTACTCTGTAGATCCTTTGTCTGTGTCATCCATGTGGATGAGTCACGGCCAATGCTTGACCAGTTTGCTCTCTGTGAGAGCCTGAGAGAAAGTTTTCTCTCCATGTGACTTTCCCCAGGCACACTATAGATCCTCAATCTCTTTCCTCTGTGGCTCTATAATCTCCTTGATAAGAAAATTTGGGGCACAACTGAGTTTCATGATGTTGCAGTACAGGTTCTCCTATGTCCCGAGTCTTCACTAACCTTGAAAGGCTAGGGCCAAAATGTTGGCTGGCCTTGTGGCTCTTCTATTTCTCCAATTTTGATCTGTGAACTTTTCTCTACTTTAATTTGGTTCAGTGTTGTGTTTTATAAATTTATGCCATATAAATGCCATATAAAAATGCTCCTTATTTTAATTGAATTTTATGATTTTTATTAATGGTATAACTTTTTGTGTGGATAATTATACAAATGGCTAGTAAAATCTCAGTCTAATTACTTATGCCAAACATGTGCCTGCATTTGGCATTGTGCCTTCAAGAATTTTAAGACAAGGGAAAACACTTGCTCAATAATTTCACTAGAGAAAAGGTCTGGAGCTTACTGTTTTGTTCAGAACAATTTAAAGCAGAATAAAATTATTAATTTCTTCACTGGAGGAGCTTTGTCTTTGTGAGTTTGAAGTGATAGAGCAAGCATGATTTGGAGTTAAAATGACGAAGTTTCCACGTGAGGCTCTGAGGCTGTCACCCCAAGGCCATAGGGAAAGTCACTTGACCACTTTGAGACTTTTGTCACTTGCTGCATGATACAGTAACACTAACTTTGTCTACTTTACAAAGTTCTTGTTGTTGGGATCCAAGTTTTATGCTTGAAAATATTTTATTCCTCAGAAAGAATCTTCTGAATGTGAGTTGTTATTATTATTACTTTTTCTTTGTGTGTTCATTAGTGATCCCAGCAAAGTGCATTGCCTGTCTTAGGAAATGCCCCATTCTTGAAAATCTTGATTTAAAAAAAATATCCCTCACTGAACTTCTGTGGGTGAGGTTTAGTTTTAATGCTAGGCCTTGGTCTCTGCTACACTCCCCCCTTCCCCATCCACACAGACATCCTCTCAGGGTTCAGCTGTTATCTCCAATATGAAAGTATGTGTGGAAAGGGTGGGCTACACAGTGGGCTACCATTCTGAAAGTGCAGTTTCATTTCATGTAGACCAAGGCTGTATGTTGTTCCTGAATTCAACATGCCAGTGAGGTGATTATTTGGACAAACAGACCTTCCAGCAACCTCTTAAATCACACACCACACTGCAGTTGTCTCCTCTTCCTATACACAGGGCGGTCCTACACGCACAAAACAGGACACTGGTCCAGTGTGAGAATGAAAGGATGGTTTTGCCCATTGATGACAAACACAGCATTTGTCTCTGCTTTCAGAAAGTGAGAGTACCACGTACAAGCCTTACCATCATATTTTCCTTTGCTTGTTCCAAAAAGAGTATGTGTGTGTGTGTGAGAGAGAGAGAGAGAGAGAGAGAGTGTGTGTGTGTGTATGTGTGTATGCATGAGTTGTGTGTATTCCTGCAGTGATTGGAGAATCCTAAAATGAACCTCTATAGGAAACCCCTGATGAGGTTCAGTGGATGGCTTTGCATGGGAAATTGAAACAAGTTGGCAGGAAGAAAAATTCTTTCTGCATAATTCAAAGCAGACATTTTACTAGAGAAAAAACAAATCAGAAATTTGCTGTCAGTCCTTGAAATTTTATTAGCTACAAAAGTAACATATTAGTCCCTTGCATTAAATCCAAATAGAGCTTGTCATTTTGTTTTTCATTCTTCCCAAAGATATTAAAAAATAAAATTATGAGCATACAAGACCAGCTCCTCATAAAGGATGGAGGACGTAGTGGTGCATTGTAAATAAGGAACCTGTTATCATCCTTGCTCTGCTCCTCTGCTGTTCCAGAAAGATTCCAAAGAATAAATAGAAGACATGGATATAACTGAGAGAATGAAATATTTCTGCTAAAATAGATTAGAATCTAAATAAAGACTTCCTGACACAAATATACAGGCCTGATCAATTTTTCATATAAGTTCTTGGTAAAAGGCGGAGAAGGACAGTTGCAGACTGCTCGTTCTTGAGGGTCTGCTGCAGCATGGTATGGTATGTAGGGAAGTCCACTGGCCTAACTCACTATCAGGGTACTAAATCTTTTCAACTCTATAAGCCCGCCATCCAAGTAAGTGTGAAGCTACAGTGTCAACTCTAATGAAGGGCTTGAACAATTTCAGTGCTTCTAGGGAAGTTACTTTATTTAAGCTTGTTTTTCTGTGTTCCGAACTACTAAATTCATAATTGTGTTGTTATATATTCCTGAAGCAATATACAGATAACTTATTTCACTTATACTGTCGTGCTACTCAGTAGGCTTGAAGATTTCATAGGCAATCATTTATGAAATAAAATGAAGGGATTTGCATATATCAATGTAAACATTATCCACCTGAAATTAATTCATTCAAATCTGTGTCAATTAAGTGCTTCTGATAGGCACAGTAGCTTTTCAATAACATAAATAAGTTCCTATACAATTATCAGTTCTCCCAGCCTCATTTGGTTTGGTATTTCTACTTCCTGACTTTATAGCCACAGACTGAAGAAAGAGAATTCCAGAGATAGAGGTCACATTAAAAGTATTTAGAAGCAAGAAAATTCTTACCATACTTCCATTCCAGATATTCTCTCTCTCTCTCTCTCTCTCTCTCTCTCTCTCTCTCTCTCTCTCTCTCTGTTTCTCTCTCTCTGTCTCTCTCAAGAACTTCTGCATCTTTGTCCCATCTCTGGGCTGCTTTGGTGGGTGTGCTGCCCCTCCCTCCCTCTGCTTTCCAATAGACCCTGTCTGGGGACTATTACCCTTTTGGCTAGAAGTTGTGAACAATAATGAGATCAACCACAGAGCTCAATGAAGAACAGATTCAATTATAACCAAGACTTAACTATGTAGCTTGTACATGAGACTTCCTACAATGTATTATAGTGTTACACAATGACATAGAACAAATACATTGTTTATAAAATTGTTGATTATAAGATTGTGCAAGTATAGACTATGCCTCCCTCAATTCTGTGCTCGTGACTCAGAATATGATAGAAAAGAACTGCTTACTTAAGATGATGGCTGAGATGAATATTAGCTGTATTCACTGGCTTAGGTGAGAGACAGAGAAAAAACAGAAAAGGAATATTATACAGAATAGTTACAATATACTAGGAAAATTATTTATGATTTTTTGAATTTTATTAAATATTAATGTAGCAATTTTTTTCGGAACTGAGGATTGAACTCAGGCCCTTACACTTGCCAGGGACACGCTTATTCCACTGAGCCATCTCCCTGGCCCAGTATAGCAAAATATTAATACCACAATCCCTATCTGTATACATTTTTTGCAGCACCAAGGATTGAACTCAGGATATTAAGTGCTTATGCTGCCGAGCTATCTCCCCAGCCCTGTATGCACATTATTGAAACCAACTAAATTTGTTTGTAAATTACTAGGTTATCATCCACAGTTTAAAAAACATAAAATGTATAACCAACAAACAGAAAATGAAATGGATCTTATCCTCTGGAGCCTAGAGTAGCTGGCATGCAAAAGGGCCTGGGTTTCAACCTCAGCACCAGAACAAAGAAATTTAATGTGAGAGTGGTTATGATATTCAATGAATACAAATGCTGATCATTTCTTCAAACATTCAGTCATACTTATTAAAGAAGAATGTGTGTAGTCTGCTTCTAATGAAGATCAGATAATGGAATAGTGCAAACACCCTCTGGACATTAACTACCCCTTGCTCACATAATTAAATGATGATTTAATCTTTCACTAATCATATTCCACTTAGTGGAAAATATGCTTATAATTTGCGTATTTATAATATGCTTATAATTTGCCCATGTTGATAGCAGCACTACTCACAAGAACCAGGGTGTGGAAGTAAATTAAGTATCATTTGGTGGATGAATGTGTAGACTAAGTGTGAAGTAAACATTTAGTGGAGTATTCTGTCAGCCTGCAAAAAAAGGCAAACCTGACCTATACTACAGTGTAGATGAATCTTGAAGCCATTACACTATGGGAAATGAACTAGCCACATACTAGCCACAAAAATACTAGCCACAGAAATACTACCTACAGAAATATTGGCAACAGAATACACTGTCTGAGCCCATGTATATCAGATTTCTAGAACTGTGAAATTTAGAAAATAGAATGATGGTCACTGGCTCTGGAAATAGGGGAGATGAAAGTCACTGTTTATTGGGTCTGCAGCTTTAGCTTTGCAAGATGACAAATGTGTGGTGATGGGCTGTACAATAACATGAATATATTTAATACCTCTGAGCTGTACACTGAGATACGGGTAAGATGGGAAATTTTGTATTATGTACTTTTACCCTAGAAAAACTGCTCATGAATGTATTTCCAGGATTTTCATGTTCCCTAAAGTATAAATCTCCATCATTTATTATGACTGAGAGTAGATATTTTAAAAAATATAATCAAATAACAATAATAATGAAATTAAGGTAAAATAAACAATAAAGACACTCTACCAGATACTAAACATTTTCTATTTACTATCTCACTATACCATTGCTACAGCTTTACAAACTTCATGCAATCACTTATACTGACTTTATGAAGAAAAACTCAGGTTCAGCAGGATAGTGTAACCTGTTGAAGGTTAGACACCAAGCCAGTACAACTGGCACATGAGCCGAGCTGGTTTAGTTTGGATTGGGCATCTAACAACCAAGTATAAATTTCACTGAACCAGTACTAGAGAAATATAGCTCTCACTGATTAGTGTAAGGTTTTATCTTATTTTATTTTTGGCAGAACAGGGGATTGAACTCTTGCCAGGGAAGCATCAATTCCACTGAACCATCTTCCCAGCCCCTTGTATAAGGTTTTACATAGACTTCCCTTTTACACTTCCAACTTTGTTGAGTATGTATTGACTTCTCTCTTATATTCCATTTTTGCTTTTTCCTTCCCCTAAAGAGAAGCACAATAATCTTAACCATATACATCTTACCTATAAGAATTAAACTTCTTTGTTGACCCAAACACTTTGGCAAAAGCCACTTTTTCAAGTGGCCCAGAGTGCCATGCAAAATTATTTGATTGTTATGTTATTTGAAAATATATCTTCCTTTTTGCCATAAGTTGAAAGGAAAAGTTATACACATAACATAGAACTACTAAGGGGTTTAAAACTTGATTCAAATTAACAACAACTTGTACTTCATTCACAAAACTAGTTTTACAGTTTAAATAGTCATCAATATGTGTGTGGTATAAGCAGAAGGAACATGGATCTCTGAGCTCCCAGTCTATTGCTGCAAATATCTCCTGGTAAACTGGTAAGATTTGGTTAGCTGACATATATGAAGTACCCAGGCCACAAGACTTGGTTTATTTATTTTACTTTTTTTTTCCCTGTATTTTAGGGAAGGGTCTACAGGGTGTTCAGAGTCTCACTACTAGATTGGAGTCATAGTGATCCCCCTGTTTACAGCCTCCCAAGTGCTGGATTACGGGTGCATGCCACCACACCAGTCTTAATCACCATCTCAGCATGCCCCAGGATTGAACTCCCAGCCCCTGTGCCTGCTTGTAGGCAGTTTAATCTGCTGAGCTATGTGGCCGGCCCCAAAGCCACAGGACTTGGAATAAACTGTGTGTTCAATAAATGGTAACCATAATTATCATGGCCTATAAGAGCAAGTCTTAGCTACAGAAATAAAGTGATTAGTGCTCCTGATTCCTTCTCTAGTATTCTTTCAATTATGGCGGCTCAAAAGCACAGTTAGAGAAGCTAAGATTTGATGGCGATGTGGTGGCTATCCTTTGTTAGCTGAGCCTCGCTTTAATCTTGTGGCTCATCTTAACTGATAGCCAGGTCCTGGAATTCTTAACTAGCTTCTTGCCTTACCACCTGCCCCAATGTCCTAACCAAGAAGCCAGTCCTTGTATAAAGCTGGGTTTCCTGCTGTTGAATCCCAGGCTCCTCAGTGCTGGATAGGGTACCTCCCTGTGTCTACCTCTCCTCTTGTACCGGAGACCATTTGCCATGTGGGCTGGGTGAGATTTCTGCGTCCAAGGGTGGACAAAATCTGGGATGTGACTGACATATTTTGGAATGCCTTTGCTACACTTTGAAAATAGAGCTTCAGGTTTCCTGTCTGATAGACAAACATATTTGCACCCTGGGAGCCCATTCCTCAAGCAGTGCAGACCTGGCCTGCTGCTCCTTTCTGGCTAGTCTGCTCTTGACTTTTTCCTCTAGGCTGGTTTGGTGTCCTCCAGAACACAGAGGCTGAGGTTGTTCACCCATTTTACTAATGTGACAAAATTCATTTAGTGGCCCTCTTCGTAACTTTTTACTTTGTTACAGTTTCTAGTCTGTTAGTTTTTGCCTTTTCTTTCCTTCTTTGGGTGTGAAATGCTTCCAACGCCCCAGGTTTTGGCACAATAATTTCCAGATTGTTTTTATAGTCCCAGAGTAGTAGTTCTTTGTTATAGCTTGATATTCCTAAATTTTGTTCCAAGTCTCATTATTTTACATTTATAAATATCAGGCTGTATTAATTGGTTCCAGCTTTAAAAATGTTCCGTCGGGGTTATTTTCTGCTATTTTGATAGTGGTTTCCAAGCCTGCAGAGCCGAGGCCCTGAAGAGGACCATATTATGTAGGCATCCCAGAAGGTCTGAGGTACAACAGAAAAGATACAAAGATCCTGGTCTTCACTGGATTCTTTGAAGACTGATGGTCGTTACAGCTTCAAAGAATTTCAACAAGTTCCTAAGACATGACCTTCCTTTTCCAAAAACCACGTTGGCCAGACTTGCCTTAATCAAGCTGTGCTTTTCTAAGCATCTTTTTACTTGATCTCCTGCAGAAGTTTTTAATACTTTCTCTACAAGTGAAGTTAAACTAACTGGCCTGTAATTTCCTGGTGTGTCCCTAAGCTCTATGAAATAACGGCATTAGGTTGGCGACCTTCCAATTTTTCCAGATTTTTGTTTTGTTTTGTTTTAAAACACAGGATTGAAAAGGCCAGAGAATGCTTCCTGTCTCTTTTTTCTTTTGTTTCTTCCATGACATACTGCTCTTTCTGTTCCAGTAGATCTGCCATTTTAATGACTTCAAACTTCTTAAATGTTTTCACATATTAGTTGTCCCTATCTTCGAAGAAAGAATTTTTTCATTTTTCGCTTTGACAAGCCTCCCCCCGCCACATAAGGACTTACAGAGTGGACTGTTAATTTGAGGCATCATTTAAGCACTGAGTTTCACACTGGGCATTGGAAAAAGAACAGCAAAGTTGATGCTAAGTGCATCTCTATTCTTCTATGAATACATGTTGGGAAAGGCTGGAGAAAGGTGTTCACACAGCCACAGAATAAGAGCCCAAAGTGGAATGGACATGTACAACTCCAAGTTCCCACAAAATGTGGTGCCTTAAAAATGTGATGGGATGGATGAGGCCTGAGGATATAACGCTTGCATCCTGAATCTTTTTAAACAGCATTGATCTTTTATTTTCAAATCTAATAACAGACAAATCTTGCCACACATAATGATCTCTTCTTTGGATAGAAAGCTGGTAGAAATATTTTCCTTAAGACCTATTTGTAAAGAAAAAGTTCTTATGTGCTTACTGAGACAAACAAGAGGAAGAGGAATAATTATTTTCATTCCTACAATTGTACTGTATCACTCAGTCTTTAGTATTGTCTGTGTTGTTTATTGTAGAGAAACTCTGAAAATCAACTGTTTTGAAATAAGGTCGCCATTAACTTTAATAAAGCATAAACCCCTTATTCTTCAGGGGACAATTTTGTTCTGAAGGTCTTTTCCTTGTTGCTTTTACACAGGCAGTTTCGAATGACTGCTATAATTTTCCCTTTGAATTACAATCGAGACTTGGTAAGTCTGCCACTGAAAAGTCAGATTTCCAGTGGGGTCAGGAAGTGCACACATAGGGCCAGGGAGGTGGCTCAGTGGACTAAGTGTTTCCCTGACAAGCACAAGGGCCTGAGTTCAATCCCCAGTTCTGCCAAAAAAAAAAAAAAAAAAAGGAAAAAGAAAAAAGAAAGTGCACACATGCAGACCAATATCTGTCCAAATCGAGCAAGTAAATTCAAGTTCAGTCACAGAACACAAGCATGTTCTTTTTCAGGATTTGAGATGTCTTCTTGCAGATACCATGCTTAGGACTTAGAAGCTGTAATTAAAAGATGTTGAGCACCTGACTTTCCTGTTTAGTGTACAGTGTACCATAGAACAACAAATTTAGTATACAAGTGTGATCAAAACATATGTCGAATAAGTAAATTAAAATTATTACTTAGGGCTGGCCAGATAGCTCAGTAGATTAAAGCACCTGCTTAGGCAGATGCAGGGACTGGGGTTCGATTCCCAGCATGCTGTGCTGGCCCTGCCCAAGAGGCATGCTGAGATGGTGATTGAGACTGGGCATGGTGGAATGCGCCTGTAATCCCAGCTAAAGCTTAGGAGGCTGAAAACAGGAAGATCCCTACTAGTCCAATCCGTATAGTGAGACCCTGTGCACCCTGTACTAAATACAAAAAATAATAATGATAACAATTACAATAAAAGGCTCATGGTCATTATTCCCCTTCAAAGTTCTCTCTCTGACTTTTAATTTACTAATCCCATTGTTACTGCCACTTTCTGAAGCAGTTTACGAAGTCCTTCCTTGTGAGTATCTTTAGTTGAGTTGTGGTTGCTTCAATATCCTGAACTTATGCAAAACAATAACATTTCATGCTCGTTTGGATATTGGGAAAGAGGCAGAAAGTCGACAGTGCCAGACTCACGCACAAGGTGGATAAGGGCGCTCCCAGGCGCTTCCCCATGCCTACCTCTTGGGTGGATGGCGCTGCGCATCAGCAGCCCCTGTATTTTTGATCATATCTCAAAAGAACTTTCAAGAACTGCTTCAGAAAATGACAAGAATGAAGCAATGAGTATGTTCAAAGCAGGGGGAAATATTTTGAGGGGTATTTATGAATTAATTTATTTTTCTGTAAAAATTATTTTATTATTATTATTATTATTTTTTTTTTTTTTTGTATTTTAAGGAAGGATCTACAGGATGCTCAGGGTCTCACTACTAGATTGTACTTGTAGTGATCCACCTGTTTATAGCCTTCCAAGAGCTGGGATTACAGGTGCATGCCACCATACCCACTCTTAATTGCTATCGCAACGCACCATGGGGACAGGGCCAGCATGGCAGGCCCAGGGTAATAAATTATTTTCAGTTTACACATTCACCATGTTTACTGATCATCCAAGTGCATTCATCCATTCAGTCTCTTTCTAGTGGATTTCTAACTGGTGGTCAACTTATTATACCCAGCTGAATTAAACTATCATGACCCTGGAT
>PVKA01003402.1:17724-110371 GCA_004027165.1 Ctenomys sociabilis
ATTTTGAGCATCGCTTCTTGGCTCTAGAGGGGAAGATGTTGCATAACTCCACCTCATGAAGAAGCTTGTCATGTTGGCTTTCCTGATGGGAACTCAGCTTTCATCACTGCTGAAGGAGCTTGAAACCTCGTAGTTGCTGAGGATGGTTGTGGTACTTTTTGGGGAGCTCTGGTGCTTACCTTGAGTGCTGCTTCCTGGCTCCAGTTCAGATTCCTCAGCCTGCTAGCACAGATCCTTCATCCTGCTGGCATAGACTTCCTAGCTTTCACCACTGACCCTTGGGCCTTTCCAGCACAGATCTGTGAAGCGGCCTGCATGAGATTCTGCTGTGGGCTCTAGGCCTCCGGGTGGACTAGTGGGAGGCATTGTGATGAGCTCTAGGTTTTCATCTGGACTCATGCAGGATATCAGGATCCAGACTTTTAGCAGGAGTCTTTAGTGTTTAGTGTGTGGATGGATTTCCTGCACTTACATATGGTTCTTGGGTGATTCCTTATAAATTAGTATTATAAAACATGTCCTGTATTATATTGTTTAACTTACAAAAACCCCAAACCATGACACTGTCCATTCCCATGGCATAGCTTGATCTGTTCCCTTTGCATAGACTGGCCCCTCCATTTGAGTGTGGAGAACTCTACATCTGAAGAGCACAGCTTCTAGACTGACTCTATACTCCTGGGTTTGTGGTAAAGTGAAAAACTCGAGACTGTGTATTTAACAAATTTAGGTTCTTGCAATTTCTAATTTCAATTTACCAGTTAGCAGATTTCCTACCTTCTACCTTCTATACATAAAATGAGGATAATTAGATGCCGTTGTAGAATTGTGATGGGGGTAATGGGAGTTAAAAGTAGGGCAATTAATAGCTTTTTTCAGACAGCATTGCAAGCAGAGAAACAGGCAGAATGAAAAAGAGAAAGGGGCTTTGCTATTTTTGAGGATGGCAAGAGAATTTGGGGAAGGTAAGGGATTCTCTGCAATGGAACAAAGGGAGGCTGAGGCTTTTATGGCCTTTTGTCAGGGGTGGAGTTTGAGCGGGATGTTTACATACACCTGAGGGAGCTGATTGGGTCGTCTGTGAGGTGGCACCAAAAGGTGAAAGGAAATTGCACCTTGAGCTGAATTGGAGAAGAAGGGGGAGGTGGTCTTGGGGAAGATAAGCCATTGTTTTGAGGGCTTCAGCTATATTAGATGGCCACTATAATAATTGAGCAATTCATACTAGGGCCAGACAGGCTTTCTATCCTTTTCTTCCAAGTGCTGTTTCTCTGAAATCTTCTCTGGATCACATGTCCGATCCCCCTCCACCCTCATCCCAGCTAATGATGCTACATTTTCCTTCAGACTCCCGTAGCACTTTGTCTCTGCCCCAAGCTCTTCACGATTTTCTGCATTGTATTATTTAGCAAATATTTATTGAATACCTATTAGGAGCCAAGTTTAGGAATTTTTTTTTTCTTTTTGTTGTCTCTACTCTGTAAGCTTCTCAAGGTTGGAGTCTTTACTTTGTATTCCCTCCTCTTTCTCCATTCCACTTATGTTTTTTGAGCATAAATGCCATTGTAAATAGTTGGCAAAACTGGCCACTATATATTGTGAACAGTCTATGTGTATGTCTTCTTTTTGCATGTATTTCCATCCCTAAATAGTACCGTATGTTGGTAGTGCTGCTTATGTTCCAGTACATAGGATTATAGTTATTCTCATTATTAATTAATTAGAATTAATTATTAATTCTCATAATTAATTATTAATTAATATAACAGAAAATAGATTTTGTTCACACCCTTGCCCCACCAGGAATGTTCTTATAGCCATTCCTACTAGACCAAAAAATGGAGTTGAATGAACAAATAAGCTGTAATGATGTCTCTGTGGAATTAGGGAAATATGTAAGTA
Organism: Ctenomys sociabilis; assembly: GCA_004027165.1. Taxonomy (NCBI): domain Eukaryota; kingdom Metazoa; phylum Chordata; class Mammalia; order Rodentia; family Ctenomyidae; genus Ctenomys; species Ctenomys sociabilis. The sequence continues at coordinate 19,627 of PVKA01003402.1, forward strand.
GTTTTTCAGAAAACTATAGCTTAAGAAGAAAGACTCAATATATAATACCACAGCTAGATGAACTTCTAAAGTTTCAGGGGAAGTTGCATAATTTCATGTGAGGCTATGTATATACCACACCAAGCCATTCAAATGAAACCTTGAACAAATCACTCAAGAATGTGACCTTTGGTAGCCCAGATATTCAAGTTTTCATTGAAAATATGTAATGTCTTTGTGATACTATTTTACCACCATGGAGAAGCTGAGCTGTGGTGAAGTCTCACTTTAATTGTTTGTTCCATAGGTTGTGAGACCAGGAAGCCAAATTGGTTAACTGCATTTAAATTAAGAGCAACTAAGCTAAGACTTCATGCCCAAAATTTCATCTTACAAATAGAAGTAAGCATAAGCATCCAAGTGCACAGCTTCCTTTACAATGTATTGAGCTCTGAGGCCTAAAAGGAAATAAGACTCTAAAAATATTCCATTTAGTAAGCAATTGTGTCAGATTATCTGTTCCGTCCCATTCCAGAGTTTCCCTGAGTAAGTAAATATAAAAATCCTTATACAGGTCCTTAGGAGTTTACCTGAGGCATCTTTCCTGGCTGCAAAGGGATTATGTAAAACTTTAAATAGAAATTGGCTTATAATCACTATCTCACATGCCCTAAAAATCCAGAAGTCCAGAGACATTGGCTTCTGGGTCACCTGTGGCCACCACTCACAGGCACCTTGGTGCACTGCGGTCATTAGAAGGTACAAGGTATAGGGAGACGAAGCTCTGGAATAGGTCCTCAGTGGGAAGGGGCTGAGAGAGAAACACATCCCTCTTCTTCAGATGTGCCATCTGCCCTTGGCTGGTGCCAGCCAGGGTCCTGCATTTGCTTCATGTTCTTTATCATTTTGCCACAGTGATAGGCATTAATGAATATCTGGTGCACTATGGTCCAAACTTTGGGGTACTCCACCCTGCCTTCCTTTTCCTTCTGGAACCACTCAGAAAAGGGTATGTGGGTGGGTGTGGAAGGCTTATTGCCCGAATGCTCCACTGGAAGAATGTGGGAAAGCCAGATGTGAGAGGGACCTCCCCTGAGGTTGAAGAATATTCAACCAAGAGTCCCAGCACATATTGGAGAGGAATGGCTTTCTAACTTCACTCTGGATCTGAAGTGTTGTGCTAGACCACATCCAAGTCAAAATGCCTGTCCAGATTAAACGTCAAACTGCCCTGTTATCATCTCTGATTTTTACTGAACATCTTTGAAGAAGAAAGAATCCTTTGTGGGGGGGGGTTAATTGATCCCAGGCCTGAAAACTGGACTTGGATTTCTATGGCTACTTCTGAAGAAAAATTCCAGTATTTCAAATCCAGGTATCATACAATGTCTCAACTGGAGAATGAACATCCATAATATCACAACAAAGGAAAGTACATTGTTTGGCCCTGACAGCACAGAGTGAGTTTCCTATGGTTGCAAGAATAGAATAGCATAAACTGATGACATAAAATTCAGTTTTGTCAATTATAAATAAATCCAACAGAAGTTGTTCAGATAACTGTGCAGGCAACACCCAAGAGATCATTATAGAATCATCCTAGATTCAAGACACATAAAATCTCTAACAAATCAACAAAATAAAATGTTCTCACATCTGTCTCGGAAAGATCCCACAACCTGTTTCAGGTCTTCAGAACCATAAAACAGTTCCTGACAAATTGTAATCACAGGGTGATACAAATTTGTGTGTGTGTGTATCTCTGTGTGTGTGTGTGTGTGTGTGTGTGTGTGTGTGTTTCAATATGTAAGCTACCCAGTAACAAAGCAGGGCAAGAAGAAATCCTCTTCCACAGAGCATGAGTTCTAAGCTTTTTGCACATGTCAGAATTTGTATGCAGCATGGTTAGAAATGGCATGGGCCACTAATCGGAGGAACGCTGGCTTCTTTGACAACACATACTCTAAAATTGAAGAATGTCACTCTTTTCACTTCAGTTAAAGTCATATAAAATGCTCATCAAGTCCACAAACTAATGGAAAATTATTCTAGCTGTGGCTCTGTCTTATACAAGAAATTCTTTCTTGGTTCTGGGGTGAAATCACCACTGTGGTACCCAATTATGACGCCCATTGCATACTCCATAATTAGCATGGAAATGTATGGCCTTGCTCTTCTATAGAACAGTTTCTGATTTATAGATTTCAGTTGCTTGCAAGGATAGTGTAAACAATGTAGGGCAATGTACTTAAATGTGATAGTTTGTGTGTGTGTGTGTGTGTGTGTGTGTGTGTGTGTAATAATTTCAGGAATAACACATCTTCACTAAGAAGCAGGACATTTACTTTCAAAAATGAAATACATAAAAAGCCCATCACAGGATCACTCTAGTTCTAAAATGAACAACAATCTCTTCAATAAACCCTCTCACCTACCTCATAAAATAATGGAGCATTACTGGCTGCAGGTTTTTTTGCCTTTTTAGACAAAGCAGTTCCAGCAAGGGGATTGATTTCATTGATCTGTAAGAAAGTTAAACCTTACATTTAATGACAGAAGAGGACTCAGCTAAGGAATACTTGCACACGTGTAACTTTCAGATACCTGGGTGACATAAGGGGCTGGACTCCTAGCCAGGATGTGGTACTGAGCAACGAGGGGAGGATTTCTAGGCACCTCGGTGATCTGTCTGTTGGTCACTGCATGGGTTGCACCATATGACATTGTCCTTCACCTCTGGCCCCCTGAAAGCCCCGATTCTCCTTAAACTTCATTTTCCTATTAATCATGTGTCTTCTGGGAACCTTATTTATTCAGCCTTTGATGTTTGTTTGACTTTTTATTAAATAATTCCTCAGAGGCCCTACCTAGCATGGTGCCTGGGGTTGACCACAAAAATATCAAATAAGATAATATAGAACAAGTGGCCTTAATGACTGTTATGTTTGATGAACTAAACAATTCAAATTTATTCTGGCTAGATATTTACTTGTTTGGAATAATAAGTCAAAGTTCACAAAACAGCCCAATATGTAAGAATATGTAAGTTTTTTAAAAACTGATTCTAATATTTAAAAGAGCGTGGGAGAGGTCTCCAAGAAGGAAAGCCCAGGTACCTGTTGGAGAATGTCTTGCCAGGAAACTATACTGAAGAGCTTGCGCTGAGGGACTTGGACAGCCAAGGTCAGGGCTCGAATGAGAAGATCATCTTCGATCTGATTACCGACCACAAAGGCGATGGAGGCCTTCCAATTGTCCTGTTACAAAATCAGACGGGATTAGGCGCTACATGTTCCCGATGAGGTCATTCTGTGTGAAAATGATTTCCAGTGCAAAACAAGATTTTCTGTAAATCTTACCCAGACAGGGTTAACTTTGTAGTAATAGGAGTCTTTGAAACAACCACAAGGCGGCAGTGTTGCGTTGGATTTCACACCATTTGATTTTTTAAAAATGTATTTCTTGAGATACTAATTTTCTTTTAAGGAAAATTATTATTAAAAATGGTATTTTTCACTACGACGCTGTCCAAGAAGGATTTTTGGTTGAAAGTAGTAGTTCCTTTCTAAGTCACAAACATACATTAAAATCGAATCTCAAAAGTAGCAGTCTTGTGTTGGATTGTGTTGTCGAATTCAAGCACCTAAGTTAGTTGAATGTCAATGGAGTGCCCACCTTTGACAGGTGTAGACAAAGAAAGGGGTGTAGAAAGAAAAAATCATGATGTGTGTGTATAGACAGTACAGTTGGAATAGATAACGCTGTGCTTCTACATAATTCTATGAGAGGCAAGATCTGCACTAATGGTGGTTGGACAGGATATTATGTTGGCTTTTAGTGCTATGGTCATCCACTAGGAAAATAATTATTGAATTTTTGATATAATTCAGGTATAAAAAAATAAGTAAACAGCTACACTGTTAATTTACTGATAAATGACATCTGCTATAACAATGTCTGTAAGTATAATATCATGTATACACCTTGTACGATATGAAAACAGTTTGCAATGTATTAATTTATTGAATCTGTCTTGTTAAGGTGTCGTAAAACTGTCTGATTGATATTTGTACTTCAATAAAATTAAAAATAAATCAAAAACGAAGTAGCAGTCTTTGTTTTGCTCTGGATTGTGCTCTAGAATGTACTGGGAGGGACCTAGAAGAGGCTCAAAAATACTTGTTAAGCATTGGGCAATACTGAATGAACTGACAAGTGCGAACCAGGGCCCATGTTTTCCTCCTAATGCAACATAGGAATGTTTTTGCTAATTCACAAAGGTGTTCTTTCTATTTCTAAGAAAAGATTTAAAGTATTACTCTTGGACATGAATTTTTACATTAAATAATTTGAAGGACTGAGCGACAACAATCTCATCAGTACATCTGTGTTTCCTATATCTTTTGATGGAAAGAAATAGGTCCTGGAAAGATGAAGAGAGGAGACCAGTGGGCTGGGTCGCCCTCTCTGCGCTGCCTGAAAGAGGCTTCCAGTGCCAGCCGTCCCACAGGGCGACGGGGCAAGCGACGGGGCAAGCACACTCAACACAGGCATTGGGAAAGAGGTAAGGGGGGCGAGGTCTGACCACATGGCCTCCCTGGTTCTTCCTTTCTCCATTTATGAAGAAAAGGGTGTGTCAGGACAATATCTGAGCTCTTTTCGAGATCTGATTTGAATAGAGTAAAGCCTGTTCTTGGTGGATGCCAAAACAATGCCTAAGGATATTTGAAAAGCTCACGTGACATCAGCGAAATGCATAATTTTGTGTGGTTCTCCCGCTGGATCAGTGCTGACGCCAGGATGAGGGTGTAAGTGGGAGAAGAGCTGGTGCAAATTCTTTATGGCTCTCGAGTAGTGATTGTCCTTAAATGCTTCTTGTTCTCCATAGAATCTTGCTGCCTACCAGGAACCACCCAAATTTTAAGGCGACCACCAAAATAAAAATGCATGTTGAAGCATAACACCTACAAAGTGTCTGTTGTACCTGCTGCGTCTATGCACACAGGCAGGTCTGACCTTGCGTGCTTTAGGATTTGCTGTTGAGTTTGACATACGTTTTGTTTGTTTATTTGCCATAGAAATACAGAATATGTTTTTTTTTTAAACATTCCAGTTCTAAAAAGTAAATATGATATTTATAAGTTATTCTTTTTTTGTGATACTGGGAATCAAACTCACGACTTCATGCTTGCTGGGTAGTATAGTATATTACTTAGAAAAAATTTCACGATCACAGAATGACCTTTCCTGTGTGGGATGTCTCCCTTACCTCTCATTTGCATCTCTAGATGTCATTAAAGGAAGAAAATCTCATTCTTATATTAAAGCACACAGAATTCTGGGGCAGGAAATCCCTTATAGTTCCTACATATAGCTTTCAAAACTTGAAGGCTCTCCTATACCCACTTGGCCCACTGTCAGTTTTTTTGCTTGGTTTTGAAAGTAAATGGTGACCAGGAAAGGGCTCCTCTCTGATCCTTTGGAGACAATTTGGGAAGAGGGCACTGCGGTCCACCACCCACCCAGCCATTCATATCTGCTGTCTAGGGCAGGTGTTGAACATTTCAGGCAGAAAAGAGAGGGCAGGGAAGATGGAACAAACAGTGTGATTCTTCTGTGTGCCCAGTGAATGCTACCCATCGTACTGCTCAGTAGCCCTATGAAATGGGTGCACCAATACTTTGTAAGTGGACAATAGGAGGCTGGATGAAGCTGGACAAATAGTCCAATGTCATTTCAGTAGAACCTCACAGAGACTACACACAAGGCTGACAACTTTGTGAAAATTTCAGGATAGTTTTAAAAGAAAAGAATACCCTTTCATGATCCTTAAATTGCATAGGACTGGCTACCACATTACTATCTGTGCTATATTACTAACAGGTGAAGATTCATGTTAAATATTAAAGTCTGTAGAGATTTAAAAAATAGATTGTGTATTAAAACCTTAAAACCTCATATCTTAAAAATTAGTTTTTAAATGCTAGTTTTTACAAAGGATCAGATGTTACAGAAATTCCCCAAAATCCTCTCTTTTTTCCTTCTCACTTTGCCTCCCCTTCTCCCTCCCTCAGTCTAGTGGTTTTGTTTCTTTTCTCCACAAATGGATCTTAATGCTACATTATTCTTCCAATTTATGGTGCTAGCTTTAGGGTTTACCTGCACACGGTTCTCCTAAGCTAAAACAGGTCCATGTTTGGTTAGAGTTCTCCATTTGAAAGGGTTTAACATCTAGTTGGGGCCCACTCTCCCGCCTATACTCTCTCCCTCACAACAAAGTGCCCACGTGCCCATGCTCCTGCTCCAGAAATGGGACCTATGTAGGGACGAGGTCCCGCTGAGGACTCTGGTAGAGATAAGGCCAGAGCTTAGTATCTAATTGCTTTGCCAGAAGCCAGCCAAGCATGAGCTGGCCCAGGGTCAGAATGCAAACAGAGAATTCCTGCAGAGCAGGATGTGCAGCAGGGGGCAGCGAGACGCTAGGAAAAGCAGCACGTCCCACTCAACAAAGAGGAGCAAGTCACTTCTTCATGCGTAATTCAGAAGACTAGGTCAATAAATGATGCTGTGCAAATATAATTTCTCACTTTTAGCATTCCAAGGTAACTGTAAGTTCTAATCTACAAATTGGTAGCAGTTTTAAAAATGGGAATTAAAAAAGAACCACAAAGTTTTGGTAAATGCTTTTTTAAAAAAAATTAATTTTATTGAGAAAGATATAGCAATGAGACAGTTTCAAAACAGGTCAGTAGGACAGTTACAGCAATCAATACATTGCATATTGTCTCAGAGTAGTTATTCATAGTACAAGATGCAGACATGATATCTTGTCTGAACACTATTAGTACAAACCTTTCTTCTCATTGAACTAAGCAGTTTTAGTAAATACTATTAAAAGCATCCCACCTCTTATTTGAACAGAAACCTCAAATTTAAGTTCTCAGAGGAGCAATAGAGTTGAGCAGACAGAAGGAAACACTGACCACTTGTGAGAGCAAGGCAAGTATAATGTGCACGTCCTGTGAAACACACTTGTGAATACAGGAGTGCTCCTACCTGTGGGTGAGTTTGTTTAAAAACAGTGCAAGAAGTTTGGAATAATTAGCATGAGCTGAGAGAAAGAAGGTATTAATCAGCTAAGAAGAACTTCCCTGAGTGTGCTCCAGGCGAAAGAAGAGGGTTTTAGTCTAGTAGGCCTCAAAGACCTTAGGAAATAAAGTCAGATCTCTACTGCCTGGGGTACACTCTACAGAGGGTTATGGCTGAATCTCACCCCTAGCAGTTATTGATAAAGGCATTCAAAAGATGGAATGGAGTCATGTATGGACACAATCCATTACCTTTTATTTACTTTACCAGTCTCACCTAATTTGAAGCCTGGCAGGAGGGCGTCTTAGCCCAGACATTTACATGGCAGTCTTCTAAAGCAAGAAAGTGCTCATGTAAGTCCAGACACGCTGGCTGGCTCGAGTAAGTCTGCTATATGACAGATATCGCATAGGCCTGCGATTTTTCTTTAATATATTGCAAATTCTCCCAACTTTTACCTAGGCCTTCTATGTTCTAATATAATTACTAAAACCTTTGTGAGGAATAAGTGAAAAGTAGCTTTTGGACAATGGAGCTGTGAATGCTTCCTTCTGTTAGCACAGGCAATGGTCGGACGTGAGGACACTAGCAGTGGGATCTATTCTGCCGCCTTTGCCAGTGCGATGAGACCTGAGGAGAGATTTATGCAGTCCTTTACTCAGAGCTGGTCACAGCCAAATGATCACTTTCACTAGGAGATATTTAAAGGCCTCAAGTTAACTCAATGCAGCATTTAAAAATCAGCTTTTATTAAGAGCTATTTTATTTATTAATAGCTATTAAGAACTATTTATTAAGAGGTATTATTGTACAGATATGCAAACATGCACTTTATATCAATACTCTGCCAAAAAGGATAACCTTTTCATTAAGTAGATTTATTTCCAAACGAACAAGGATTTGCGAATATTTTTCTTCTAGTGGGCTTTTTTTTTTTTTTTTTCAGAAAGAGTCTCGAATTGCCATCAGCTAAGGACTGTTAGTGTGGGCATTGGGCCAGAAGAAGAAAAAATATTTTTATTACATATACCTTGCTGCTACAATTGTATTTGTTAAAAGAGATTTTTAACTGTAAATGAAGTAAAAAATACAGGTTAAATAATGGACATCCATTGTCACATGGTGAACAAACACAATATAATCAGAAATACACTTATCTATTTCACTGTACTAAATATTAAATAGGTATTATGTATACTTCTTTAATTATATATTCCTCAAAATTCATCATAAAAATTAGCTTGATGTATTATCATCTTGCTAAGTGGTCTTTGTTTAGGAACTGATCCACCTGGCTGTCAGATTTTTTTAAACTAGAATGCAAACTCCTGCGGTCACAAGCTATATAGTACATGCTTTTGTGCCTCTCAGTACCGTATAAACAGGATCCTGCAGAATGAAATTCTATACATGAATATCTATTGATTGCTATGTTAAAGCAAGACTACACTGGGACACTGAGAAAAGCTTGACTCCCAGAGCCATAAGGCACTAGAATGCAGCATGCTATGAAAAGATGCAGGCTATACCCGCCATGGTTCTGGAGCTTGTTAGGAAGAGAACACAGCACATCTGACCTGTAGGTCTCGTGCCACAGGTCAGTTTGAGGGACTGGAGCCTGTAGCTATTCCTCTTCTAACAAGTTTCCTTGGAGTGACTCAGACGTGCAAACAAATGCCAGGGAAAAGGGGTATCTCTTTCCATTTGGAAGGAGGAGGATTTAGCACTGGCCACAGCACCGCTCTTTCTTCCCCATTTCTCTCATCTCCCATTAAGTTGGTCAGTTATGCACCACTGTAGATACCTGAAAAAAGCACTTTGTGGGAAGTTTATTTTGGCTTATGGTTTTGGAGACTTCAGCTCATGGTCCCCTGACTCCATTGCTCTTAGGCTCGTAGTGTGGCAGAACGTAGTACAAGGGTGAGCCAGATGGAGGCTGCTTGCTTCACGCCAGCCCAGAAGAGACTGGAAACCACTCTGCCAGAATGACCTGTGCACTCCGCAGAGCCACTGCAATATGAGGACACCTTGCTACCTGTGAGCGGGAGCTGTCTGTGGCCTTCCATCATAAGCCACATGTGCAGACACCCAAGTGGGAACTTAGGAGACCCCAACACTGTCACTTTCCCCTCCCACAGGGAGTCTGTAAAATCAGGCATCAGAGTTTCACACCTGGAAAGCTGACTTTCAGACGTTGACCAGAAGCACTCTAGGAAGACCTACACGTTAAAAACTGAGTTAGTGGTAATTTTACTGGGAAGGCCAGTACTATCTCTGAACTTTATTGAAGAGGAAAAGGGAGTTTTTGTCTATTGCCCCTGTGCCTGATTCATGCTATTCAGGTAAATGGTGTGAATTATTGATTAAGTGTCTGTTGATGTTGCTTTAGGGATGATTCAAGCTTTAGTATTATCCTTCAAAATGGGCCTCATGAAAGGAGGTGACAAGGTGAGGATAGAAGGATCACTCTAGGAGGGGCAGGGGCAGTGCACTGCAGGGCTTGCTTGTCCTCACTACCTTTCCTTTGCACTCCCACTCAGGTGCTGGCCTGCTTGGCTTGAGTGGAAGATCCCCAGTCAGCTCCTGCTCTGAGGCAGCAAGGTTTGCACATCCCGTGTTGGGCCCGTGGAGGATCACAGGTTATCCTGGCATAGTGGGAAAGTTCCCAGACTCAGGAGGCAAATTGCCTAGATTAGACTCTCAGGGGACCAGCTGCTAGCCCTCTGTATTTTGACATAATGAAGATAATGACAGCACATATTTCTTGGGATTTTTATGGAAGGAAAACAGAGAAAGACCTCTCAAGCATATCACAATAACCAGACCTGCATCATGCATATTATTTTGGGGACTTCTTATTGGTCATGAGAATAAGCACAGTTATGTCCATATGCTGCTTTAAGGGTGGCTAGCTTGTGGATGACTAAAAACAAAGTCAAACATATTGACAATTTCCTTTATAAAAAATAATGTGTTAATTAAATTGATGATAAGCATGTGAAATAATTTTCTTTTTGATAATGATAAATTTATTAAGTGATGTGTTCTTAATACATTTTAGGTTCTTGGAAATGATAGCCAACATTATGAACTCATAAAATCTGAGATTCTAGAAGTGTGCAATTGTTTTGGAGCTGTGGGGGAGAAGATGAAGGTTAGGGGAAGGCATTTTTCATTTATCTTGTATCATGTGCAACTCTGTCACGACATCAAGCATTTGTACACCATAAAAACAAAACAAAACAGCTATGAGATGCGGAGGGGAAGACACTGAGCTGGTGACGTGTGTGCAGGCTGACAAAGGGCGTGATGAAGACTGGAGAAAGAGCAACCCCAGACTAATTCTTGTTAGAAATGGGGATCTACTATAAGAATACAAAAAAAGATGAGATGTTCTGTTAGCTGAACTGAAAATATTAATCTAGATCCAGACCTAAAACGTAGGTGTTATACAGGACTAGCTCTTAAGTAAAAAAGCAAAGGAATTGAAGTTTATGTTTGATGGAGGGTTAAGTTGATAAGAAGCTGCGTTTGATAGACAGTTTGTGTTTGAGAGAGAGCCTTGGTATACCTTCCTCGATGGGTCCTTATAACCCTTTCCAGGTCCACTCACCCCTTTCAGCATAGGATAAAATTTGTTCATCATAGTACTTATTCAACTCAGGGTTCTAATAGTGGATTTATTAATCCAATAAGCAAATATATCCTAAAGCTTTAGTACCTAGGACAGTTTTAAAATATTTCTTTCCAGGATGACTGCATTTTGAAGACAGAGTCCAAGTGACTCCTGATCTAAATCAAAGGGATGCCCTGCTGATAGTGGTGTTTCAGGCAGTGGGCTGGGCCACAGGTCAAGGTTCTTCTAGATATATGCCGCCCTCAACAACTTCCTGCTTTGCCCATGTGTCTGGCATATAGTAGCATTCAAAACATTTTTCGTGAACTTAGCTGCCAAGCCACATACTAAGGAGAATTTTTACACATGTTTGGTGTGGGAACAGCAACTGGGCATGTGACATATTCGCAGCCCCTCTCAGCACGCTGGAAAGAACTATCCCTTTCAATTACTGAGCATGAGATGAGAGAAAATTGCTCATCCCTTTGCTGTCTAGATAACACTGTCTATGTCTGATATTCAGCAATGACAAGCAAGTAGTCTCAAACAGCTTTACCATGCAAACATTTACTAACTGGCTCATTTTCCTTATCTTCGTAAACAGTGTCACTAATTACAGTTTTTGAAGTTCTGGCATAGAGGTGCATATCTCAGGAGTGGTGTCAAATTTCTTATATCTTAGTCAAATGGCTTTATGCTTATCTTTGTGACTTTGTTTCCTCATTTAAGCTTGTTTCTAGTAATTACAGACTTGAAAAGATTATTATGAGCAAATATTATTAATGGGCAAATATACCTAGGATTGTTTTATACATTGTGTAGCATCATGTAACAGCAAAATATTAATATATGCAGGAGAAACAGTGTAAGTCCCTATAGAAAGTTCTGCAAAAATAAGTTAGAAGGTATTATTTGAATATGTCTTTAGGATCTCCTCTGGACACTTTAGTCTCTGGCTATTTGGTTATTTTCTTTCATTTTTCAGACACCTTGGCCCATCACACCAATCTAGCACATGAGCCTAATTCAGTTTTGTTCCATGCATCAGAACATTTTAAGACAGCGATTAAAATACCACATGGAAAAGCTTTGCAGGGAATTCTACTCCACAGAGAAACCACAGAAACCACTACACACCTTAACTATCTCCCCACCCCCAACAGTTGGCTAAAATTACAGCTCCATTATGTTGGTATAATTCAACCAGCTTTATTGCTTGGAGCAAAATCTGAGGTTCAAAATGAACTTCAAAACATAAAAAGTAAGGCAAACCTCAAAAGGAAACAAGCTTCTTTGGGTTTTCAAACAAATATTACATATCAGAGACATTCTTCTAAGAGAGGAGACCAAGAAAAGCCAAGAAGAGTCCTGCTAATTGCTTCACAAATGTAAAATTGGAATCAGGGGCTCACCCCAAAGAAAGATCTCTTTCATCATCATATATTAAAAGCTACAACTTTTCATCAGCTTCCTTCTCAGATGTGAGTCTCTCTTTCACTTTCCTCAAGTCCCTTCAATGTTGACTTAGTGCGTATTTTTAAAGAGAAAAAAAGATAAAAGATAAAACGGAGTTTCAAAATAGGTCAGTAGGGCAGTTACAATGATGGGTACATTGTGTGTTGTCATCTGCCTAGAGTAGACGATATAGTCTATTCAGAGTAGAAGATAAAGTCATGACATCTAGTCCATTCAGCATGAGCACAAAACTTTCTTTTTCATGATCTAAGAGAAATTAGCTACCTTAGATTTCTTGTGCATGCATATATTTTTTCCTTGCTCTTTCTTTTATTTACTCATCACAATTTGTGTTTCCTTTTGAGCCATCTTTTCCCTATTCACAGTAGCTTTTGTACATTTCAGATCATATTCATTGGTTCATTTTCTCTTACTAAGGAGACAATTTGATGTTTACATACATGGATATGATTTATTTCTGAGTATGTTCTCAAATTGCATCCATTTACCTATAAAGGTCTCTATTTTATCCTCCTTTATGGATGAGTAGTGCTCCATTATGTAAAAAACTCACATCATTTTTAATCAATTTCTTGGTTGATGGGCATCAGGGTTATTTCCAAGATTTAGGTATTGCAAATTGTGCTGCTATAAACATAGGTGTACATGTGTCACTGTGGTATGATTATTTTACTTCTGAGAACATACCTACAAAATAAATAGCTTGTTTGAATGGACATCTAATCCTAGTTTTTCTTTCCAGTCCTAGGTTTTTTAGGAATCTCCACATTGATTTTCACAGTGGGTGTGTGACTGACTCTACATGTACACCAACAATGGAGAAGGGTTACTTTTTCTCCACTGCCCTGCCAGAACTTATTATTGGTTGACTTCTTGATGCTAGCTATTCTTTATGGGGTGAGATGGAACCTCAGTGTTGCTTTAATTTGCATCGTTTGAAGGACCAGTGGTGTTGAACTTTTTTTGATGTATTTATTTTTCATTTATATTTTCTTATCTGAGAAGTGCCTATTAATCTCAGATATCCATTTATGTATTGGGTCCTTGTATTAGAGGGGCCTGATTTTTTCAGTTCATTGTATGTTCTAGATATAAGTCCTCATTTAAAATTATATTAGCTATTGGGTTGTCATAGATGACCTTTATCAGATTGAAGTGGAAGCCTTCTATTCCAATTTTCTGTAGGACTTTGAGCATGAATGACTGTTGGACTTTGTCAAAGCCTTTTCTGCATCAACTGAGATGATCATGTAGTTTTTAGAATAGGTCTATTGATATACTATATTACATTTATAGATTTGTGAATATTGAACCACCCTTGCATCCCTGGGATGAATCCTACCTGGTAATGGTGTATGATCTTCTTGATGATTTTCTGTATTCTATTTGCTAGGATTTTATTCAGGATTTTTGCACCTATGTTCATGAGGGAGATTGGCCTGTAGTTCGCTTTTTCGTTGTGTATTTCCCTGGTTTTGGTATGAATATAATATTTGCCCCCAGGAATGATTTTGGGAGAACTGTTTTCTTTTCAATTTCATTAAAGAGTTTGTGGAGTGTTGGGGTTATATCTTCTGTAAATTTCTTGTAGCATTCAACTGTGAATCCATCAGGACCTGGACTTTTCTTTGTTGGCAGATTCTTTTTAATTACATTTTGTATTCCATTGGCTGTTATTGGGTTATTGAGAGTTGTTATATCTTCTTGGATCAGTTTTGGTAATTTGTATTTTTCTAGGAATTTGTCCATTTTATCTGTGTCTTCTATTCTGTGAGCGTGAAGATTCTCAAAGTAGCTATTGATAATCTGAATTTCCACTGGGTCTGTGGTGATCACACCCTTTTCATACCTTGTAATATTTAGCTTGTATTTGAATTTTCCTATTTTTGATGAGGTTAGCTAGGGGTTTATCAATTTTATCTAGTCTTTCAAAGAACCATCTTTTTGATTCATTGATTCTTTGAACTTTTTTCTTCGTCTCAATTGAATTAATTTCTGCTCTAATCTTTATGATTTCTTCCCACCTTTGGGCTTTGGGTTTGGTTTGCTCTTCCTTTTCTAGATGTTGAAGGTGCAGCATTAGTGTGTTCATTTGTTCCCCTTCTGTTTTTCTAATGTGTGAGTTCATAGCTATGAATTTCCCTCGGAGAACTGCTTTTGTCGAATCCCCTAAGTCCTTTGTGAGAAAACTGGATGCAATATTTTTCCTACTCTGTGGATTGTCCTTTCATTCTGTTGGTGATTTCATTTGTTGTGCAAACACTGTTTAGAAAGGTGAGCTTCCACTTGTTGATTCTTTGTACTATTTCCTTGTGGTCTTGTTTTGTTTTTGGAAGTCTGCCCACACCTATGGTTTTAAGATTTCTGCCTATTTTCTCTTCCATTAAATTTAATGTTTCTATTTTATCACTTAGATCTTTGATCCATTTAGACTTTAATGATAGACATTTAGACTTCAATGATAGACATGGGCCTATATTTAGTCTTTGGCATGTGGAGGTCCAGTTTTTCCAGCATCATTTACTAAAAAGAGTATCTTTCTTCCAGTGAACATGATTGGCTTCTTTGTCACAGATAAGGTAGCTGTGATGTGCTTGGTGATGTATCTATATCTTCTCTTCTGTTCTGCTGAACCTTAATCCTATTTATTTGCCAATGCAATGCTGATTTTATCACAGCAGCTTTGTAGTATAATTTTAGAACTAGGATTACGATGCTCCCTGACTTGCTTTGCTGCCTAGAATTTGGTATTTTAGGTATTTTCTGGTTTCAAATGCATTTCAGGAATAGTTTCTCCATGAGGTATGTTAGTGATACTTTGATTGGGATTGCACTAAATTTGTGCAAAGATATGGGAAGCATGACCATTTTTACATGCTGTTTCTTTCTATCCAAAAGCAAAGGATATCTTTTAATTTTCCTCTTCAATCTCCTTTTTAAGGTACTGTAATTTTTACTGTATAAAACTTTGGCATCCTTTGTTAGTTGGGTTTCTAGGTATTTACTTTTTGGGATGATAATGTACTGAGTGTGTTTTCCCTAATTTATCTGTGATCTTCTTGCTTGTGTACAGGAATGCTATTGACTTTTAAAGTGTTGACTTTGTATCCTGCAACACTTCTGGATTTGGATATTAAATCTAGAAGCTCTTTGTGGAGTCTTGGGTCCTTTATGTACAGTATTGTGTCATCTGAAAATAATGACAATTTCACTTCTTCCTTTTAAAAAAACATCTTAGACTATTATACAGGACTAGACAATGTAGCCACTTACATATGTTACTATTTACCATGGAGTACATGTAGATACTTTAGTTGTCTTTAAAGGTAAATTACTGAGTTTTCAAAGGTCACTTAATAGGAGGCAGTGTTGGAATTTGAACTCTGGTTTTGTTATTTATCATATGTTAGAATTTTGTCTGGAAAGAAATTAATTTTTGAATACACATCAAATGTGGCCTCTTCAGAGCAGTAGTATTGGAAGGCAATTTGTATTTTAATCATGTTAAAATGACAGGTGGCAATTAGCTAAATTGCAGGACTACCTACCCACAAAGTAAAATACAGCTGGAAAAAAGCCACTTTGAGACCAGATTGAGTCCAATTACTGGAGGTTGCTCCATTCACCAGGTTCTCTACACTCCAAATTCTTAAAGAACAAAGCGAAGTCCAACATGATAAACATGAAAATATTTTTCATGTGGGACTTCAAGTTATAGATCCTCTTAGCTTTTATTGTAAAATATTTTGTCACACAAAAATCTGTAAAATAACAATCATAAAAGTACAAAATATTAAAAAAAAAAACCAAACAAACAAAAATGGAGGTACACAGACACCAGGATTCACCTGAAAACTCAGATCAGCACATGACCTGAGTGGGCCCTTCAAATCTTGTAATCCACACCCACAGGCCACTTAGCTGTCCTGCCCTAGATTCCAAGGCATTGTTAGCTCAGGGTGGGGATATTCATACCTGCTTCTGCACAGGAAGATCTTGGGGTCTTTATAGTGCGACAGCCAGATCCACAGCAACAATGGAAGCTCCTGTCTTATCATGTCAGGATGGGACCATGATTCATGGCTGGCTACATGGAAAGATCTGATTTGAGCATGTTACTTATATGTCCCATAAAAGTGATTGTGTATATTTCTACCATCAGTGGTTAACTTCTTCTGTTTCTATCCTTATTTTTATTTCTTGCTCTTATCTAATTGTTCTGGATAATGTTTCCAGAACTATGTTGAACAGGAGTGGTGATCATGGACATCATTGTTTGGTTCCTGATTTTATATTGAAGGCTTTCACTTTTTTTTTTTTTTACCATTTTTTTTAAAGGAAAGAAAAATAGTAAAAACAATGGTATAAAATTTTAAAGCAAAATTTCAGGAAAGTAACAATAGTATGCTGTGTATTTTTGTCTTCAAAGTAGTTGTTTAATCAGGTTTTCATGCCTGTATCTTATAATATGAGCAACTAAGTTTTTGATCATTTAATGTTTTATTAGCTGTTGTTTTTGTCATAGACGGCTTTTATATGATTGAGGTAAAGACTGTCTATTCCAATTTTCTGTAGTGCTTTTAAAAATCATGAATGGATGTTGAACTCTTTCAAATGTTTTTTTTAGTCTATGAGTCATTATCATGCGGTATTTGTCTTTCATTCTACTAATATGGTGCATTATATTTACTGATTTTCATATGTTTAACCATTCCTGAATCCCTGGGATGAATTTTTACTTGGCTATGATATATAATCTTCTTAGTGATTTGCTGCATTCTGTTTGCCAGTACCTTACTAAGGATTTTTTGCCTTCATTTTCATTAAGAAGATTGACCTAGGTTTCTTTGGTCAAATTTTTCTATGGTTTGGGAAAACCAGTGTAGCATTTGCTTCCAGAAGTCACTTTGTAAGCACTAGTTTCCTTTAATTTCTTTAAAAGTTTTAATGTGATTGGCATTAGTTTGATAAATTTTGGACATAATTCAACCATGGCTTTTTCTGGGCTTCTCTGTGTTGGTAAACGTTTAATTATATTTTCAATTTCATTGGCTGTTATTAGTTATTTAGAATTTTATACTGCTTTAGTTTTTTGGGGGTGTTGATGAGTTCAGAGCATTTACATTAATGGTTATTATTGATAACCAAAAACTAAAGCAGATAGAAAATGTATTAGATTTTGTTTTTTCATGTTGCTTTCTGGTTTATTTCCTTTGTACTCTGTTTAATCCCTTGCCCTCCATGCTGGCTTCATACTACTGGTATATAGGTATTTATGGTCTTTGTTGTCTCTTTCTAAAATGTCTTTCAGAGCATTGTGTAGAGTGGGTATGGTGGTCATAAATTTTTCAGTCGTTCTTTATAATGGAAGTATCTTATTTCTCCATCAATTTGAAGATTTACTAATATCCTCTTCAATCTCCTTTTTCAGAATACTATACTCATAATTTATACATCTTATAATTCCTTTGTTAGGCTGATTCCTAAATAGTTCAGTTTTTGAATGTCATTGTGAAGCATGTGGCTTCCCTAATGTCTCTCTCAGTGTGTTCCTTCATTGGATACAGGAATGCTATTGATTTTTTGTACTGAGTTTGTATCCATCTATGCTAGGATTAAAGATCCTGCTTGATTCAGTGATTCCCTTTATAAGTATTTTCCCAGAGGAATTAAAAATATCATACCACAGCAATACATGGGCACCCATATTTATAGCAGTACAATTTGTAATAGCTAAATCTTGGAAACAACCCAGATGCCCATTGACTGAGGAATGAATAGAATAGATGTGGAACTTTTATACTATGCAGTACTATTCAGCTGTAAAGGAAGATAAAATGGAGACTTTTCCAGCTAAATGGTTGCAACCAAGACCACATTCATAAATGAAATAGATCAGTCTCACATGTGTAAATATCATACCATCTCCCTAAGGTAAGAAGCAGAAAGAGTAAATAAGATCCACAATGTACAATAGATACTGGAAAGGGGGAAGAAATTGCTCAGAAGGAAAGAGAAACTGGATTGGAGAAAGGAGAGAAGAAGGAAGGGGCAAGGAAAGGTAAACATATTAGTTAAGACAGCTGCACTACTAATTTCTATTGTTTTGTTGAAAAGAAAAGTTCATGCTTATGTCATATGATCAAATTTTCATGCCTATCTCTTGTAATCTGAGCAATTACTTTGAAAATAATAGGCAGTGTACTAACCATTGTTACTCTCCTATTATCTTGTTTTGAAATTTGTTTCATTGTTTTTATCTCTTTAAAAAAGAAAGAAAATTATAAGCATATACCTCAAGCAGGAAGAATGTCACGGAATCTGTTTTCTGTCTCAACGCAGTAAGAATGAGTAGCAGCTCAGTTCAGTAAGCATTACTAAGTTACGTTCCTGAGAGGTATTTGATGCAACATGCTTTAGAAGATGCACAAAACCTAGGGCTGGGATAGGATCCTGTAAGGGAGCAAATGATGCTCAGAATTCCATATGGAAATGCTGCTGGTTCCCTTCCAGTGACTTGCCGGGTGTTGGTCCAGGAAGTTAGGATCCTTGTTTTCCAGAGCTGTGCTCTGTAGTGCTTCTAAATTATTCAGTCATTCCTAACAGAGGACTTGTTTTAAGAAGAGGGATGGGTATTTCTCTGAATGAGAAAAACAGGTAAGTACAAAATAGATAGGTTAAGGGTAAGATGTATTGGCCAAGAGCAACCAAGATTAATGGTGTGGTGGGGTGATATGTGAAGCAGTTGATGAGGTCTTTCTTCCTAAAATGCTTGTGACTTTCTTTGAAACACCACTCATTGGTCACTCTTTGGGTAAGGTATCTTATTGTCATTTATTTATTTTGGTGGTAGTAGCAATCAAACTCAGGACCTTGTGCTTTCCAGGCAAGCACTTATGCTACTGAGCTGTCTCCTCAGCCCCTGGGTAAGGTATCTTAGCAGATAAGAAGAACTGCACAGAGTTGGGTGGGAAGGTGTGGTTGAAGCCAGAAGAGGAGAATGTGCAGTCAGAGGTAATTAGAAGATGTCCAGTGACCTTAGTAAGAGCAACTTTTTTGAAGGAAACTGTTTTCTGCTTGTTCCTGCACTCACGCAGGCCCTCATAACTCACATATCTTATACACAAGCCTTGTTTAAAGGCTACGTGACTTCATATGCAGCCAATGAGGGTGATAAATGTCAAGCTCAAGATCTGGTTATGGTTCTTAATTTTGTCCAATTACAAAGTACATGGAATCTATTTATTGAATCCATCAGGGCAGTAATTCATGGTAATTATTCCTCTTCTACTGATTCCCTAATAGAGTCCTTACAATAGCTCTTTCAATGTGTAATGAAAAGAGCACTGGATTTAGTATCAGAAAACTTGATTGTTAGTCCTGATTCCAACCACATGGTTTTGGAAAAACAGTTAAGTACACACAGCTTAGCCCTTAGTGAAATAATACTTAAGCGGAAGGTCATTCACTCATGCAAGGGATATTTACTGAAGATTATACACATTAGAATAGGCATTAGGAGTGGATGAA
Source organism: Ctenomys sociabilis (assembly GCA_004027165.1). Taxonomy (NCBI): domain Eukaryota; kingdom Metazoa; phylum Chordata; class Mammalia; order Rodentia; family Ctenomyidae; genus Ctenomys; species Ctenomys sociabilis. The sequence goes on from PVKA01003402.1 coordinate 39,317, forward strand.
TAGGAACAAGGCATAGTTGCTCACAGAAAATATGTAGCCATCACCCTTACAGCTCTGGCCTTTGGAGAGGATTGGACAAGGAATGGCTAAGGAAGTTGTGTGTTAATGGAACTTCACAACTATACAGCACTGTTCAAAGTGTCCATTTCTGTCATCATATTATTTACCCAAACAAACTGCAGAATTGGTTCACAGAAATTGAAAGCATTTGCATTTTTACCCTATTTACCTTTGCATCGTTCAGTACTAATAAATATTAATTATATTTGAAATCATGTAGTAGATTGCATCATATTCTGTCCATGGATATAGATAAATAAATACTTAGGCTAAGAGAACACGCATCAAAGATATGTTAGTGCTAGTTCCCATGAAGGAAGGAAAAGAATTATACCAGATAGTACTGAAGACAAAGTGTTCTTTTCTGTTTTATAATGTTTACTTAAAAAGTAGAAATAATTTTTCATGAGATATGAACATTCTTGTTATTGTGTCCTATCCTTTTTCTTTGTGTAAAAAAAATTCTATGCTCTCAAAAGACTGTAGTCTAGTAAGGAAAAGGGTTGTGTGAGCAATTACAATCCAGAGGGATAAGCAGCACTCTAGACCCCTCTGTTCTTGGGTGTTAGAGCTTCAGGTGCTATTGCACTTAAGGAAATTAGTGAAAGTAGTTCTTGATATCTCTCCTTCTCTTCCACTTTCTCTCTACCTTTCCACCTCCTCACAAGAGCAAATATTTCATGTTTAGTTTTCCTCTTTTTACAACTTCATCCCAATGTACCCTTCTCAGTCTCAAGCACTATTCATTGAAGAAGGTGCTGACCCCTTCGTTTTGTGAGGTCAAGCAAAAATCCTTCTTTTGATTTTGTTTCTGAGATTTTGATCTCTTTCTCTCTCCTAACTGTTCTGTTTTGTGCATGTGTGGCAATCCAGCCATCTTTACCTAATCCTAGTCTTCCTTCCATTTCCCTTATAATCTTTTCTTCATAGTCAGATTCTATCTGATATGTGGCCTACACCTATGGCTCTCACACATTGAGAATCCACTATGTCCTCAAGGCCCACAGTTTTGCTTGCACCTCTATTCCTCTACACCAGCCACTCTACTAAACACCCTATAGAAACTGGATCCTTCATGGCCACATATAGCCAATAAAGAGTGCATACCAAGAGGAGAGAACAGTATTTCACAGAATAACTGAAAAGTCTTTGCTTTTGAATGGAAGAATAAAAGACCCTCATAGTCAGCAAAGGAAGAGCCATAGTGGTAAAGAACAGAATAAGGATGAGACAGTGTCACAGAGAAAGACTCATGATGGAGATGGACTCTCCTACCTCAGAGAATAGGGCACAACAACTATACCTGGTGAGGACATCGTCAGTGTTCTTGCTCGTTTAGCAGTTCTTTTCTTTCCTATAAGCTCTCCTCTGACAAGTCCCAAGTCTCTGTTTCTAACCTCAGCCTCTAAATCTCAAACTTATGTTGTTTTGCTTCTGACTGAATGTTATAGTTTGATTTTTTACCATAATCTCAGATTAGTATGTCTAAAAGTGCACTCTTCATTTCTCTCCACATTCTAAGCACATAACAAAATGGATGAAAGTTCTATCACAAACACTACTATTCTATCACAAAAGACTACTTATATTTGTTCCAATGGCTGGTGTTTTTTTGAAATGTTCCATTTCTTCCAGTCATTGGAAATTCAAAGGCTCTCCCATTCTCAAATAGAAGTGTTTTCACTGTGGAGTCATCCTTGAACAGGTGAAATTGTCTTTAAATGCATACTCTTTGAAGGGTGAAATAATTTCCTCAGTTTCTTTAAAGATGGTATGGAAACAATTAAACAACAGGCCAATTTCTGTTTGTATTTTAAGTCAACAGAAGTGCTGCTGCACATGACGAAAACATTTGGCCTTGTCCTTGCCAGGAAGGCCTTTATGCTGCTGAGCCATCTCCCAAGGTTTTGACCCTCAAAAAACAAAAATAACAACATGTGGCCTCTAACTATGATTGTTTTTAATTACTGAACACAGAAGGACAAAGCAAATGTACCCTCAGCAAGATAGATCATTGTTCCTTTAAATTTAGAGAACACACCCTCCTGAGCATCTAGGAATATCAAGATTTAGTTTTTTTTTGCTCAGAATGGGATTTTTGGAGGCGTGTCTCTAATCCACAGGACATGCATGACAAATTAAACAATGACCAGATTTTATGCTTGTCTTTATAGTGACAATGACAAGTACAAATTACGAAACCGATGTTTTTTCTTGCTTAGCTTCCTAAATATTTGACATGAAGACAAAGGTGACGAGACTCAACATTCCTAACCTTAACTGGCTTGGCCAAGAATGTGGAAGGTTTCCTTTTCATTTTTGTTCATGATGTGCTTCTTGGGGAATTGTTACATCATCGTGTCATCAAAGGTTGCACACTGCAATCATCTTATAGGAAATGAATAGAAACCAGCAGAAAAATGACTGCAATGATTGAGGGCAAGTGAAAGGCAGGAAAGAATTTATTTAAACACTTAGGGGGCACTTCACAAGTTTCTATACCAAAAGGGTCAAGTTACATTGCAAATATAGGAAGTGTTTGTTGTGGTTAAGGAGCTGGCATAAAGACAAAGATAGGGCTGGGTAGCATTTGTCTACAGGGAGAAAAATTTGCAATGGGGACTTTGGGGATCATCCTTAATGGGGACTACTAGTTGCTTTTCTATAAGACATGAAAATAACTTTCATAAAATTACAGAGTTCAATGCTGGGTGATTTTTTTCTCTTTTTTGGGACAGGGTCTCACTTTGCAGTTCAGGCTGGCCTTGTGCTCACTTTCATAGCCACCACACTGGTCTTGAACTCTCAGATCCTTCTGTCTCAACCTCCAGAGTGCTGGGACTACAGATGTGTGCCACCACGCCTCGTTCAAGGAAGGCGAGGTGCACCCAGGTTCGAGGGCTGCATGTACTGCATCTGAGAACTTTTACCTGCCAGGCAGGTGTTTATACTTTTGAGATATTTCCTTAGCCCCTCTGCTTGCAGATATAATGAGGATATTGTGCCCAAGAGGTGTGTAAGCAAGGAAGGGAGATTTCATAAAGCAGGTACTTGGGAAAGAGCAGTTATTTTAGATGGACTTCAATACGTATATGCTAAGTGAATGCTTTAAGCGAGACAGGTCCCAACTGTAGTTTTAAGTGGACAGGCTCTAAACAACAATTTAGCTTCTCTGTAACTATCAGCTCACTATGTTGCAGTTGTACTGACTTTGCCAATCATATCTAGACAGAAGTAAGAGTGAAGTAGAAAACATAAAAACCAGCTTGTTTTTACTTGGAAAGCTGTGTTCCGTTTTAGGTACAAGCCTAAAAAGGGATTGAACAGCTGGAACAATTCACTGAATGGCAATTAAATTTGCCATGGGGAAAAAGGTTTAGGTGGAGGTTAAGTAAAACAAATCTAAGATAGACAGGGGGAAAATTGCAATAAAAATAATGGAATTTAAAAGACTGACAAGTGGCTCATATTCTCATACATAACGAATCAAAATAAAGTGGTGGAATTATTGGAAAAATTTGAAGTAGTAGCTACTAAAGTTAGACAGAATGTGGCCCAACATTTTCCGTTCTCATAGTACAATGCCCAAAAGAAATGAGTGTGTATGTCCGAAGAGAAATTTGTTGAAGAATTTTAGAGCAGTACTCCTTGTAATGTGTCAAAGTCAGCATGACCTGAATATCAATCTTCAGGAGTACACATTTAAAAAATCATGGTATATTTATGCAATGGAATACTACAGTGCCATAAAGAGAAAACATCATTTTTTAAAAGAATACAAAACAGTGAAAAATAAAATGGCATTAGACATGATACAAGATTTCACCAAACAAAGTAATAGGGTTGCTGTATTATATGATGCTGTCTTCAACAGATTACAAGATACAAGCATGTAAGAAATGTATAATGACAAAGAAATTATAAGAAATTCAGAAGAGAAAAAATAATCAGAGCTAAAGAAGTTTTAAGCATTAACTTCTCCTTTCAAAAGGCCAGCAGAAATTGACAATGCAATTGTCCAATCTATTCTGCATTTGTACCAAAATATATCTTTTTCCCTTTTTTATTTGTCCTTTTCCTCATCTCAGTTTTTCCTTCCCACTGAATGATTTTTTTCCCTTTTTCAGTATCTGCTGTACCTTTTAGATTTTAATTACTCTTTCAAGGTCTCACACTATCGAGATAATACAATGTTTGCACATGTGGATCTGGTTTATTTCACTTACGAATACAGTCTCTAGTCACATCTATTTATCTACAAAAGCCTTGAATAATACTCCACTGTGTAAAAATATCATATGTTTTTTTATCCATTCTCAGCTGATGGGCACTTGGGTTGTTTCCAAGATGTAGCTATGAAAAATTGCACTGCTATAAACATGGGTGCACATATATCACTGTGGTACAATGATTTCAGTTCTTTTGAAACAAAAGTTAGGAGGAGAATAACTAGCTTGAATGGGACCTCCAGTCTTAACTTTTTGAAGAATCTCCATACTGATTTCTATAATGGTTATACCAGCCTGCACTCCCACAAACATTGGAGAAGGGTTCCTTTTTCCTATAGCCTTTCCAGCATTTGTTATTGGTTGACTTCTTGATGATAGCCATTCTTTTTGGTGTAAGATGGTATGTCAGTTTTGCTTTAATTTGAGTCTCTTGACCAATGATGAACATTTTTCATATATTTGCTATCTTTATCTCTTTATTTCTGAAGTTTATATTCATCTCAGATGTCTATTTTTGTTTGTTTATTATTTATTGTATTTAATACAGGGTCTACAGGGTCTCCCTACATAGATTGGACTCATGGTGATTGTCCTGTTTTCAGTCTCCCAAGGGCTGGGATTACAGGCATGCACCACCACCCCCAGTCTCAGTTGCCGACTCAGTGTGCCCCATGGGCAGGGCTGGCCCAGCTCATAGGGGATCAAACCCTGGCTGTTGTGCTCTGCCTAAGCAGGCACTTTAATGTTTTTAGCTATCTGGCCGTTCCTTCAGATGCTCATTTTTGGATTGGGTATTTGCATTTTGCAGGCTTGATTTTTTCGTACTCTTTATATGTTCTTGCTAAGAGTCCTTTGTCTGAAGGATAGGTTGCTTTGGCTGTTTCCCACTTTGTGGGCTTTCATTTTACTCTGTTGGTGATATTTTTTGATGTGTAGAAGCTTAAAAAGATAAGATACCAATTGTTGATTCTTTGAAGTATTTCCTGTGCAGTTTGATTTTTGTTTTTGAACTCTTTACCTAATATTTCCTTAAGATTTTTTTTGGCTGGCTCAGGTTGCCTTAGCTGCAGGTGTGGTGTGGCATGTGGAACTGGGGATCGAACTACAGTCCTTCAAGCCTGACTAGTTTGCTCAGGCAGGCACTAAAACAACTGAGCTAACTGTTAAGCCCCTGTCCTTAAGATTTTTACCTTCTTTCTCTTCCATAAGATTTAGGGTTTCAGTTTTAATATTTAAGTCTTTGATCCATTTTGACTATAGTTTTGTGCATGGTGATAGGCATGGGTCTATCTTAACCTTTCAGCATGAGGAAAGCCAGTTTTTCCAGTATCACTTATTAAAGAAGCTATTCTTCCAATGAGCAGGTTTGGCCTTTGTAAAAAATGAGGTGGCTAAGTGTCCTTGTAGCTATATGTCTATATCTTCTAACCTGAGAAAACATTATTTATTCATGTAACACCATTGAATTTCCCAGGCATTGTTTTAAATAAAAACATTACATTATATATTACTTGACTTATACAAAGTAAATAACAGGAATAAGTATTGATGGTGCCAGAAATAAGAATAATGTTAACTCATGGGAGGGAAGTGTTAACTGGAAAAATATAAGAAAACCTACTTTAGATTCTGTACATCACTTACATTTTTCATAAAATATTCCACATCCTCATCTGGGTGATAGATTATAGGAATGTATACTAATGTCAACATTTATTATCCTAGATGTTTGGTATTATTACTGTTTTGTCTCAAATATCTTGGAAAGGAGAAAAAACAATTTAAAGGGAATAGCTTTGTTATAAAAAATTTGAAAATATACTACATTAGTTTTGTCATTCCACCAATTATAACTGACTCATTATATTCCAGGCACTTTATTCCAGAGAGGGCACCCAAAGAGCTTATTTTTCGCTTGTCACACATGAGAACTTTATAACCAAGCAAGAAGTCGAATACTATAAAACTCTAATAAATATGACAATCACCATTCCTGTGGTGATTACGTACTAATGGGAACAGGACAAGTTGATCATAGGAAATGGAAAGTCCAGGATAGTTTTGTGTAGTAAAAATATTTAATTTGTGACTTTAAGAATAACAAAAATATCAACAAATGTTGTCAGAGAAGGATGGCTCAGCTGAATAAAATAACACAAATGTCTCAAAGCCCAAAATGGTCTTAGCAGCTTGAATTAACAAGCTACCCAATAAAACAAACGTGAGTGGGAAAAAGTAAAAAAATTGTGAAGGGTCAAGTAAAGAATAGCAAAACTTGAAAGTATGGCAAGAATGACATGGTCATATGGGTGTTCTAGAAGATATCATAGGGGTCACAGAGAGGGACACACAGAGGGAAAGGAGATGGGACATAGAGTCTCTGGGCACACATGCATTCTATCAAACTAGTGCAAAATGAAATAAGTAGGCACTGGACACATATACTGCTGATTGCTTTTAGATGTTTCTATGATTTTTCATTACTGACAACTGATAAATTTTCAATGTAAAGAGATCTCCAAGTTTGTGTTGTTAAAAGTTGAATAGGCAAAACATTGAAAAAACTGGAGTGGCTATCATCTTTTGTTAATGCTTATGTTTCCAGTGAAAATATTTGCAATCATTAGCAAGGGAAAGTTTAAAATGTCATAAATAAGTTTTATATATAAATTATTTAGAGTAACTTTATAGTGTATGAAAAAGTGAGTGAACATTTTTCAACCTATAATCAGAACTTTTAATATAAAATCTATTATGAAATTAAATATGTTGAACATTATCAGAAGGAAAACTTTAGTTGAACTTCGAGAAGTAATACCTGAATAAGTGCACCATTGCCTTGTAGATTCATAGTCTTGACTGACAAAATATTCACTGGCTGAAATGAGGCACCTTATGAAAATCATGAATCCAAACAGTGAAGTTTCAATCAACATCGATGAAGCTTCATATATTTCACACCCATGAGAACTTTATAACCAAGCAAGAAGTCAAATACTATAAAACTCTAATAAACATGACGATCACCATCATGTGGTATAAATAAGTACTACGGGAACATGAAAAGTTGATCATAGGAAATGGAAAGTCACAGGAAATGGAAAGTACATTGTTTTATTAAAACAATGTACAAAATTGAAGGTGCTGGAGACAGTAAAACATTTCAAGGATATGACAGCATTACACACAACAGTAACCAATATATATCTCAACCAATATCACTGATTACCAAGATAAATGATTTCGATGAGAAGTTAAATGAAAACAATACAGTTGTGGTGTGAAAAGAAGGTCTAGAGTTTTAGCTTACAGTTTCTGAGAAAGGTTCTAGATATTTTGCTTTTTTGGTAGTAACTCATACATTCAACACATTTAACTGGCACAATAAAAGTATAAGTAAAATAAACTAATATAAATATTTTTGGACAGCCAGATAGTTCAGTGGATTAAAGTGCTTGTTTAGGCAGACACTGGGGCAGGGGATTCCATCCCCCAGTATGCCTTGCCAGTCCTGTCCCCCTGGACATGCTAAGACTACGACTGAGACTGGGCATGGTGGCATGCGCCTGTAATCCCAGCTCTTGGGAGGCTGAAAACAGGAGGATCACTATGAGTGAGATAGTGTAGTGAGACCCTGTGGACCCTATACTAAATACAATATATATATATATAATATATATATAATAATTATATACATAATATATATATATATTCTTGATAAAGTTTCTATTTACTACTATCTATAAAATAAATACCAGAATAATTAAGCATTTAAGTAGAAGTGAACAGTGAATATTAGAAAACTATTAGAATCCCAATGGGCATTCGGTAAAGTTGTGACTGCAAGTGCTGAATGGAAATCATAGAGACCCTTGGGTATTCTTTTTATGTAACCTTGGAAGTGAGAGTTAGTAAGTATTCAGAAAATTAAATAAGGTTTTATGGATTTGGCTTTAGTAAAATATCCAGATAAAAATGTCAGTACTTTTTTAGGCTTTATATGAAATAAATGTAAATGTGTCACCTTATAAGATTAATAAAGTAAACTATGGAAGAGAAGCAAATATATATAAAAAGGAAGGAGGCAGAAAAGGAGAGAGGGAATGAGATTTAAATCAAGATGTTACATCCATGTACCAACTTCTCAAAACAAACTTCACCATTATGTATATTAAAACACACTAAAAACATACAAGAAAAAAGTCAGGTGAGGTATTGCATACCTGTAATCCCAGTACTCTGGGAGACTAAGACAGGAAGATCAAAAGTTCAAACCCAGACTGAGCAATTTATGTGATGGTATGATTTCAATCTCCAGTGCAAAAACAAAAAACAAAAAAAGCAACACACACACACATACATGCATTTCAAAGGTGCATTTTGAAATTATGTGTAAATTTTAAGAGCAACATTATCTAATAAATTGTATGGAAATGGGTCTATTATTCAAACAAGATGAGAAAATATATTAAATTCACCCTTTTCAATGTATTCCAAGCCAGCTCCACCAATTCAGATTTAATAACAAACTGAATGCAGGGTGATTGAATACATAAACTTAAGTATAATTTATGTAGTATAAAATTAAGTTAATTAAACACAACAGTCTAGGAAGTTAAGCCTCAGTATTATAAGGGCCAGAAAAAAAAAATACCGGAGATCGAACTCAGGACCTTGAGCTTGCTAGACAGGCACTTAGGCTTGTGGGCTATTTCCTTAGCCCAGGACTAGAAAAAATTTTAACACAGTTACCAAAAGGTTAAAAAAAATTGAAAAACGTTTCAGTATTCTGAACAATACTGGTAATATTAGAAAAAACAAATCTACAGAGGACTGCACATTGCATGATGCCTATGAATTTAAAATAAAAGCTATGGGAGGAACCTGGAGTTATTCTCCATGTCAGGTCATGTTCAGATCAGGGTACCAACAGAGGAATGAAAGCCATACACATCAAAGGGCTGGACCAGTATTTCTTAGAATCAACAAACAGTTTTGAAATTTACAGAAAAAATTGATCAATTGTGTGTACTAAAAATTATATTACCTGGCAAGTCATTAAATAAGATGAACATAGTTTAGAGAAGAAATGGTGATTTAAAATTTTTAATTAATATGCTACTTGAAATATAACTGATAGCTATTATAATATTTTAAGTAGTCTTCTGGATAAAGGCAGGCTGGGGAGCAGTCAGAGGGCTCCAATATAGAGAAGCAGCAGCAATAGAAAAGCTGAAAAGGGCTGGGGAGACAGTTCAGTAGAATAAGTACCTGCCTCACAAGCATCAGGTCCTGAGTTCAATCCCTGGTACCAAAAAGAAAAAAAAAAAAAAAAAAAAAAAGGGAAAGAAAAAAAGAGAAAAGAAAAGCTGAAAAGTTGGTACCAGGAGTGAGGTTCTAGGGAAAATAATACCAATATTCAACATAGAGCACAAAGGATGAGCTGGAGATTTGTGGGAGAGACTAATCCAGTTCTGAATTATGTTGAAGTGCAATAGCCAACAGAAAAACTGAAATCCCACCCAGGATCTGGAGGCAGATTTGTGTACGTTGATGGAGATGCATGCTAATCAGGATCATTTCCAGAACACCAGGCCCTGAATCTGGTGGTCCAGGCCTTATATGAGCTAAGCAAGAAGGAACTACAGAGGCAGAAGGGCTTGTCATGGGGCTATTGGTTTATATGAGGTACATCATAGTCACCAGCTGCTACTAAGAAACAGAAGCAGCTGCAACAGGAACTATTACCTGGGAAACTAAGACACTGGAGTATACTAGTCAGGAGGCACATTTTCTGCTACAGAAGTGTGTGTGTAATATACATGTGAGTAATGATAATCAATATAAAATTTATATTAGCTTAAATAGTATTCCATACACTATCAAGACAGTTTGTTTGATTTTCACATCATTCTTTTTTAGTATTTAAAAATCATTTATTTATTTGGTACAGGGTCTCACCATGCCACTTGCATTCATAGTGATTCTCCTGCCTCAGCCTCACCAGGGCTGGGATCACAGGTGTGTGCCACCACTCTCGCTTTCAGTGGACAGCTTGGTGTGGGGCCAGCATGGCATGTGGCATTGGGACTGAACCTGGGTACCTGTGCTTGCCAGGCAGGCGCTTAAAACAGGCAAGCTATCTCTTCAGCTCTTCCATCATTCTTATAGAGTAATAATAACTATTATGAACAGCTCCTCCTTACTGAGCTCTTCACTACAAAAGTATTATTGGAGTTCCACTATCATCCAGACACTTTTTGGCTTTGTCAGTGTTTCACCAAACAAGACATGATTGCCTTTATACGGCTTTCATTCACATGAAATGAGAGTGAGATAACTGGAAAAAGAGTAGGTGAGGAACTGCCTTCTAGGGACATGGACAGAATGTACACTGCAGCTCCAACACAATAGTCAAGGAAGTTGACAATTGAATAGAATCTAGAAGGAAAGGTGGAAGTGCTACCTGAGAAAAGGCTATTTCAGGCAGAGGGCCCAGCAAGAACGAAGTCTGTAAGCTAGCAGGTTACTTTCTGATAGATTTGAGGAACAGCAGAGGCCAGCGTTGTTCTTATAGTGGGCTGAATGAAAGGCTAAATCATAGAAAATGTAAGGAAAATTGGAACACAGAGCTTTATGTATCTGTGGTTATTGTATCGAGAGACTCCAGGCTAGCAAGAATGGCAGCAAAAGACTATGTTCTCTGAATTTTTTTTTTTTTTTTTTTTTTTTTTTTTTTTTTGTAGGGAAGGGACTACAGGGTATTCAGGGTCTCACTACTAGGTCGGACTACTCATAGTGATCCATCTGTTTACAGCACCCCAAGTGCTGGGATTACAGGAATGCGCCACCATGCCCAGTCTCATTTTCCATCTCAGCATACCCTGGGGGCAGGGGCAGCAAGGGAGGCCCTGGGATTGAACCTGGCCCCTGAGCCTGTTTGCAGATGATTTAATCTACTGAGCTATTTAGCCAGCCTGAAAATGTTTTTAATAGAGTCTAATCTACATGGTTGCATATTTTTTCCTTTAATCTTGAACATTTTGTTTCTCTTTCTGAAAACACAACTTGAAACTACAGAGCCAATAATCTTATGCAGAGCATATCTGGGAAACTATAGTTTTATACCTTCACAGTATACTTCGCTGTCTTTTACTTTATTTTGTAATACTTTAATTTATTTTGTAACTAGCTTATGTACTGTAACATTCCTTTCAGTCATGTGTAAAGAAATTAATTTTAAGAAGTTCTCAATCTCTTGGTTTATTTTGTGGTTAAGGCAAGGTGTAATTATAGTTTTGCTTAGGGTCTAGGAGTGAGAGTGGTCCCAACAGAATAGAAGTCAGGTACATATCAGAGGTAGAGCCCACATGATTTTCTGAATTAATGATTACAGGGTATAGATGTTGCTTTTCTAGTCAAAATTTTAACAATGAAGAGTGGAAGGGAAGCAGGAAATCACTGGAATAGAGATTGCATGGGTATAGTGGACACCTGCCTGGGAATATCATGAGACCGTTGGCTGGGATAGAGGGAGGTAAAGATGAATAGGCATAGAAGGACCACATCATATGGAGCTGTGAAAGTTGGTCAGAATGCCTTGGATTTTATTCTGTGGGAAGCAGGGGCCAATGGTACTTTCTATGTCCAGAGCCTAACCATTGTCAACATTCACCATTTCTTAACTAACATTTTCCTAACATTGCTGCCAAACTCATACTGGCAGCACTTAAATTTTACTTACATTTAATATTTTTCACTTGCAATAAAAATGATCACATAGAACATCAAGGTGGATATTTTGACATAGTAATTCCTCTCAGTTCCAAACTCATTCAAATAATAGATTTTTGTCCAAAAAAAAAAACAAACCCCTATAATGTGAGGTTATGAAAAGTCCATTTCCCTCTTAACATTCTTCCTAGCAACTCAGCTATTTTCATTGGCTTCTATTAAAACAACCTTTGTGTGAACTGGCGATTTGTTTTGTAAATATCAATGAAAGAATATTTCAGAAAATATAGTAATAAAAGCCAAGCCAATTTCAGAAGTGTGCCTGCCGCCAGACATCAGCCTTCAGCTCACGTTATGAGTATTTCCAGCAAGTCTTAAATACACATTGACATGAGAAATGGCATACTGTTTAAGATCAAAAAAGTTGAAAAATCCTTCACTGCCTTTCAAAAATTGCTCAGCGTTTCTGGCCAATAAAAGTCATTTCTTTCCTTGACAAATGACACTTAGAATGCTTTTAAGCACTTAAATTCAACTGACCATTTTCCCTCCTTAGACCCAGTTTATTATCATTTTAGTATCTATGTATTTCATTATAAGTGATCTCAGATACTAATATTTTAACAATATCCATTTTGAACCCATATCCTCTTTCCAAAATTTTACAAGATTTGTAAGCTTTGTGGAAGACTCTAGGAACCTTTTCCAAGTGTGCACAACTCAGTTATGGTCACTAAGCTAGGTTTATGAGAAAAAAATATTATTTTTAATTGAAGGAAAGATTCTGAGCTATATAATTCTAAAGAACTTTAACTTGAATGGCTTCTGGTAGTCAAATGAGATATTTAATTTTTTTTTTATTCTTTGATAATGGGTCTTGCTACAAAGTTCAGACTTTTACTGATCCTTGTGTCTCAGCCTCCCCAGCACTGGGATTAAGGCATGTGCTACCACACTCAATTTCAGGGCCAGCATGACACACCTGGGGTTCTGGGGCTGGCATGACATGTGGTATTGGGAATTGAACTCAGGACTTTGTGCTTGCCAGGTAGGCACTTATGCTCAACTATCTCTCCAGCCCCAAATGAAATACTTCTGAAAAGGGAAAAAAAAACATTATTCATATAGTTATTTCCTGGGTGCTATCACAATTCTATATATCTACTTTGATGCTTTATTGTATAAGTGCTTTCTATCCTTCCCCTTAGAAAAGACATCCGCATTCTATAATGCATGGTTCTTCATATCTCATGGAAAGTCATAGAATTAATTTAATGTTTGGTTTGAGTGTATCTCATTTACCTGACCCATGCTAGCTACAGTGTGACACATATAAAAAGTACCATGATACCTCACTTGTTGAACATAATTCATTCAAGATTCGTGGTCAAGCACCAAAAAGTTCAGGAACTTCTCCCATGAGAAATAATGAAAAACCAAATAATGTGTTCTGAAGCCCCGAAATTACACACATAAATTCATTTTTTTCCAGGATTTTAACATACTTTACAATGATTTCATTAACCCTGTTGTGATTCATGTCTTTTCCTCTTTTATTGCTGACATCAATACCTTTCTTTAGAGACATGGTTATGACATTTTAACAAAGAAATCCAAAAAAAGCACAATAACAAATGTTTTAATGCATGAACACAAGCTGTATGTATTGCCTGAGTAAAACCGACACTTACACTGAAGAGTTACCATTTTGTGTCCACAACAAGATGGGAGGTGTGATGCATTCTGTACAGGTTTTTATTAGTTTGAGTTTGATTGCAAAGTTACAAACACCAAATGTGTTTTCTTGAACTTCGCTGTTTCAGTGGCAGAAAGTTTGAGTCATACCACAACTGACTTATCACTGTACAAAATATGCCTGACAGTGCATATTCTACTTATGTTCTATAAAATATAAAATGATGGCAAACAATGTAAGACATTCTCTAAGTGCTAAGTTATAAGATAGAGCCTTGGAATGGCTTATATGGAGATGTTCACTCAAAGCTTCAGTTCCTCTTGGGAGTGTAGGAATGACTATATTTGTGGTGTGTGATACTAGATTAGTCTCCTGGCTTAGCATATTTCTGGATGTGGACAATGTTAACAATGATAATGGAAGACCCATCATTTTTGTGGGTAGCATGAACCAATAGGCTTGTAACCTTAATGGAATAAGAATGGAAAAAAAATCAAGATAGCTTTCTGCTTCCTGCTTGTCATGCCCCTCTGTTATCCTGCCCTGCCTTTGAGGCAGCCAACTAAGGACTGAAACCCCTAGAAACTGTGAGCCAAAATAAATCTTATTCTTTAAGTTGTAAATAGTGGATATTCTATCTCAGTGACAAGAAAGTAAACAAGACAGATTCTGGTACTAAGAGTGGAGTCATTGCTGTGACACTACCTGGTCATGAGATTCAAAAGGAGGAGTTAGTGAAGTTTTGGAGATGCTGGTACAGAGACAGCCACAGAATTCTGTGAATTGAACTTGATTGGAAATTCTTGTCAATGCTGAGTCAATGTGAGTGCTGATAAATTCAGCTTATAAAGACCAGGCTCAAGAAGTTTCAGTTGGGAACAATGACTACATTGGCAGTTGGATTCCAGGCTATGTGTGTTATGTGTTGGGAGACAATTTGTCTATATTCTGCTCATGCCCAAAGACATTTCTGGAGACTGACATCTAGGGTAGAAGGCTCATTAATCCAGTGACTTTCAAGGCAGTCTATTGTTGAGGTGGTGAAATGGCTACTGTTAGGGTTTTTAGCTATCTATACCTTGAGAGAATAAGATGTTCAGCACAATGATTTAAAGAGTTTTGAGTTTAGCCAGAAAGGAAGGTCTGATAAGCTTGCCCCTTGCACAGGTGGAGCAGAGGGGAGTTTATTTGCTGAAAAATTTAGCAGTAAAAATAAGAACTTTGGAACAGTTAAAGGCCTCACAAGAATCAGTAGGACTTGATCCCTTACAGTTTCAATTGCAAAGGTGAAAGACTTGAAAAGAGAGCCCCACAGCATCATGATCTAGAATGATGACTACCTAAGTCACCCCGATTTTCGAAAAAGGCCTGATAGTGCCTATGAGAGGGCAATGTATAAAACTGTGAGTCTGAAGCAATGAAGACTCCAGAAAATTGGAGAATTCAGGAAGGAGGGTTATCTGATAGATGTCCCCCTAGAACCTAGTGTGTTGATAGGTGAGGCTTTTTAGAGGTTGCTGGATGTAGGGTATGGGACATTGGCAGGAAGGTAGTATAATACTGTATTAGTTCACTCATTGGTGTAGAATAGTTGTAAGCATGGATAATGCCAACCTGGAGGTGGGTGGCACCATCCAGTAGAGCTGTCACCTGGATAGGATAAAAGTCTAGAAGGCTCACTGCTCTGTACTTTTTTTGTTTGCCCTGACATGGATGGTTTCTCCTTTGCCATGCCCCTCTGCATACTGCTTGCCTTGGAGTGAAATCTCTTCAAACTGTGAGGTAGAAATAAACATGTTTCCTTTAACTTGAGGGTCACAGGTATTCTGTTCCAGCAAAGATAAAGTACCTAAGATAAATGTGACTACCAATGATTACTAGCAGTTTTTGAGCTGGGAATTAACATAGTATGAAAGATGTTTAGGAGACGAAAATGTAGAAAATCTAAGTAGGTTGACAACCCAATAGTTAAACACCTGGAAAGAAGAAATAAAAACTGTCTTAAAAATCCAGAGGCCAAAGATGTGGGCTTGGGCTATTATGAAGGCATGAGTTTAGCAATGAGGAGAGGAAAGTGATAAAATATTAAAGGAAAAATCAAGCAGAGTTAAAGTGACTGAATACAGGAAAGAACCACACCAGTGACTGCTAGATACACTTGTCAGCTATCAGAGTTACAGTGCCATGGACAGAAATGCAAATATTGAGAGGACAGAGTGAATCTACAACTTTGGTGAGTTTTTGTCTTGGTAACCAGGGCACGTGGGACACTTCAGAGTAGCTGAAGGAACAATTCTTTTACACTTTTTTTTGTGTAAAGTAACTTTCTATCAATAACTTCTGTATTTTGAACTGTAAGTCTGAATTTTAAATTTAAATGTTTTATGTGTTCTGCATACAAGATCTCAAATACAGTAAAGAAAATGTGATAGTCTTTTGATTCTTCAAATGTGGAGGTGAGAGAGTAAGAGATTTATGAAGGATGAGATCTATTATTGTGAACGAAACAGATATTAGTTTTATACTTATTTAGTGGGTTTTGGTTTGGTTGTCATTTTTTGGTACAGGTTTGCAGTGCATGAGGTTCAAAATCATCCTGTAGAGCACATACGCATGCAGAACACAATTTTTGCTCTTACACTTTCCACCCTCTCACCTCCACCCACTTCTACATTGCTGTTTACTATTTTAACTCCTGCTCTTATCATTATTCTTGACTTGTATTTATTTTTAATTTTATTTCAAAAAGAGAATAAAAATATGTAGAAACATTAGAAACAATACAGCATTTCACTAAAAAAAATAATAGGAATTCAACAGTGGTTGTTATATTGCATAATACCTTTAAATTAGTTGTTTAAATTGCCAGATATAAGCATGGAACATTGGACCAGCCAGAGAGATCAGCGCACTAAAATGCTTGGTTAGGCAGAGTGCAGCGACCCTACCCGGTGTGCTGTGCCCCCTGATTGTGCTGAGATGGCAATTGAGACTGGGCGTGGTGGTGCGTGCCTGTAATCCTAGTGCTTGGGAGGCTGAAAAGAGGAGAATCACTACAAGTCTGATCTAGTAGTGAGACCCTGAACACCCTGTAGACCCTGTACTAAATACAAAAAAAGAAAAAAAAAAAGAAGAAGAAGAAGAACAAAGAGAAAACACTACTTGTTCCTTTTAATAGACCGGCAGGAATCAGCAGTGTTATTCTCTAAGCTATTCTGTTTATATACATAAACATATTTATTTCTCTTCCTTCTTTCATTCTTTTGTCCCTTTTCTTGTCCCCATCGTTTCTTCCTTTCAACAGATTCTTTCCCTTTCGCAGTACCTGGTATACCATTCAGATTTTATTTATTGTTTTAGGTTCTCACATTAGTATGCCAATACAAAGTTTGCACATGCAGGTCTGATTTATTCTATGTAAGAGTATGGTCTCTAGTTGCACCCATTTATCAATAATTGCCTTGAATTTGTCCTTTTTTTGTAGCTGAGTAATACACATTTTTATCCATTTCTCAGTTGATGGACATTTGGCTTGTTTTTAAGATTTAGCTATGACAAATTGAGCTGCTATGAATATGGACACATATGCATCACTATGGTACGATGTTTACAGTTCTTTTGGAAAATACCCAGGAAAGGAATAGTGCCTTGAATGAGACCTCCAATTCCAGCTTTTGAAAAATCTATAAGCTAATTTTCATAGTGGTTGTACCTGTCTGTACTCCACCAACAGTAGAGAAATGGGGCCAGGGAGATGATTCAGGAATAAGTGCTTCCCTGGCAAGTGCAAGGACCTGAGTTCAATCCCCAGTTCTGCCAATAAATAAACAAACAAACAAATAAACAGTGGAGAAGGGCTCCTTTTTCCTCACAGTCACTCCAGTATTTGTTATTGGTTGACTTCTTGATGTTTTTTTCTAGGGTGAGATGGAATCTCAGTGTTATTTTAATTTGCATTTCTTTAATGACCAATGCTACTGAAAATTTTTTTCATATATTTGTTATCTGTATTTCTTCATCTGAGAAGTGCATATTCATCTTAGATGCCCATTTTTGGATTGAGTCTTTCAATTTGGGAGAAATGCTTCTTTGAATGTCTTTATATGTTTAGATGAAAGTCATTTGTTTGATGGAGAGCCAGCTAAAATTTTTGCTCTATTTGTGGGTTTTCTTCTTACTCTGGTGGTGTTTTGGCATTCAGAAACTTGTCAAAAAGATGAAATCCCAGTTGTTGATTCCCTGAAGTATTTCCTATGAAATTTGACATTTGTTCATGAACTCTACCTAACCCTGTATCTTCAAATGTTTTAGCTACTTTCTCCTTCAGTAGTGTTTCTGTTTTAATGTTTGAACCTTTGATCCACTTTCACCTGAGTTTAGTCAATGGCGATAGATGTGAACCTAACTTCAGTCTTTGGCATGTGTAAAGCTAGTTTTTCCAGCACCATTTATTAAAGAAGCTGTCTTTCTTCCAGTGAATATGTTTGGAATCTTTGTCAAAGATAAGGTGGCTGAGTGTGTTTGTACCTTCTACTCTGTTTCATTGATCCTCACATCTTTTCTTTTGCCAGCACCATGCTGATTTTATCATAGCAACTTTGTAGTATAATGTCAAGTCATGGATTGTGATGGCTTTGGCCTTGCCTTTGTTGCCCAGTATTGCTTTTGCTATCTTAGGTCTCTTCTAGTTCCAGATGAATTTTAGGAATGTCCTCTCTTGATCTGTTAGGTATGCTAATTGTATTTTAATTGGCTTGCTTTGAATCTGTATAAAAACTTTGGAAGTATGGTCATTTTCACAATGTTGTTTCTTTCTGTTGAACAGCAAGAAATATCTTTCCATTTTCTAAAATCTTCAACCTATTTTTTTCAGAGTACTATAATTTCACTGTATAAATCTTTTATTTCCTGTATTAGATAGATTCCTAAGTATTTCTTTTCTTTTTTTTTTTTTTTTGATGTTATTGCGAATGGCATGGCTTCCCTATTTTCTCTGTAGGTGTATTTGTTGTATGTGTATGGAAATGCTAGTGATTATTGAGTGTTGACTTTGTATCCTATTATGCTACTGAATTTGAGTACTAAGACTACAAGTGTTTGGCTGGATTTTTTGGGTAGAGTATTATGCCATCTGTTAATAATGATAATTTTATTTCTTCCTTTCCAATTATTACTCCTTTTATTTCTTTGTCTTGTCTAATTGCTTTGGCTACTGTTTTCAGAACTATATTGAATAGGAGTACTGACAGTGGGCACCCTTGTCTTCTTTTTGATTTTAAAGTGAAGCATTTCAACTTTTGTCCATTTAGTATGATGTTAGCTGTTGGTTTGTCATAGATGGCTTTTATCAAGTTGTGGTAAAGACCATCTACTCTGATTTTCTGCAGATTTTTTTTTTAATCATAAATGAATGTTGGACTTTGTCAAAAGCTTTTTCTGCATCTGTTGAGACAATCACACAATTTTTTTTGTTTTTGGCTCATTGGTATGCTATATTAAATTTATAGATTTGCATATATTGAACTAGTCTTGGATTCCTATAATAAATACCACCTGTCTTAAATAGCTTAATTTTCAATATATATATATATATATTTTCATGATTTCCTGAATTTTGTTTGTTACTGTTTTGTTAAGGATTTTTGCATCTATGTTCTTTAGGGAGATTGGCCTGTAGTTCTCTTTTGGGTTGGGACTTTATCTGGCTTTGATATCAGTACAGTACTTGCCTCCAGGAATGAGTTTGGGCGAATTGCTTCTCTTTCAATTTCATTGAACTTTGAAAAGAGTTGTAATTAAATCTTTCCTAAATTTCCTTTTTTAAAATTAATTTTATTGAGAAACAAATAGCAATGAGGCAGTTTCAAAACTGATTAATAGGGCAGTTTCAATAATTAATGCAGTGCATATTGTTGTCTTTAAAGTGGTTATTCATAGTACAAAATGCAGTCATGATATTCTGTCTGAACACTATTAGTACAAATCTTTTTTCTCACTGAATTAAGAAAAAGTAGCTGTATACCTGTCCTAACTGTTTTGTATGCACAGATACAAAGTGGTCCTTCATGTGTATTCCTTTGTTGCCTGTTTTGTCACAGATGGGTAGTCCATTGCCACTTAAATATTGTAGGTGCATGAATTCAGCAAAAGAATCCAATATAGTCCATAATAGTAGTGGGTTATCTGTAGGACTGGCAATGCCAGAGGTTGTTGACTTGAGCATTTATAGCTCAGCATATTAATATGGCTTTATTTTTGATACCTCATTTTTATACTTTTCTGCTGGATGGTTAAGACCAAGATAAAGCAAGACCTATATAACAAGAAATGTAACTTTTTTTGTCTGATGAGGTCAGTCAAATCCCCTCTTGATTTACCGTGAAACCCTGTAGTGCAGTTTGCAAATCCTTTGTCAGTGTCAGCCATCTTGATGAGTCACAGCCATTGCCTGACCAATTTGCTCTCTGTGAAAACCTGAGAGAATATGTTCTCTCCCTGTGACCCTCCTTAGGCACACTCTACATCATCAATCACTTTCCTCTATGCCCCCATAATCTCCTTGATCAGAAAATTTTGGACAAAACTGAGTTACAGAATGTTATAGTATAGGTTCTCCTATGTCCTGAGTTTTCATTGACCTTGAAAGGTTAGGGCCAAAATGTAGCTTGTCCTTGCAGACCTTTTTTTTCTCTAATTTTTGGTCTGCAAACTCAAGTTGTTAACCATCCAGAAGAGAAGCTTAATGATATTATTACACTATATACAATTTATCTGTTAATCCATAATTTTCTGGGCTTTTGACATAGATTTTTTTTATCACATTTTCAATTTCATTCACTGTTATTGCACTATTCAGAATTTTTTTATCTTCTTGATTCAGCTTTGATAGTTCAAATGTAGCTAATAATTTGTCCATTTCTTCTGTGTTTTCCATCTTGTGAAGTAAAAATTTTCAAAGTAGGTGTTGATCACCTTCTGAATTTCTATAAGTGCTATAGTGATCGTTCCATTTTTATTCCTCATTGCATGAATTTGAAATTGTTTACTTTTTTGATAATTTGCCAACGGGTTTATCAATTTTATTTAGTTTTTTTAAAGAACCAACTCTTAAATTCATTATTTGTTTTGTTTTGTCTCCATTCAATTAATTTCTGCTCTGATCTTTATTTTTATTTTTATTTATTTT
Source organism: Ctenomys sociabilis (assembly GCA_004027165.1). Classification (NCBI taxonomy): domain Eukaryota; kingdom Metazoa; phylum Chordata; class Mammalia; order Rodentia; family Ctenomyidae; genus Ctenomys; species Ctenomys sociabilis. The sequence goes on from PVKA01003402.1 coordinate 60,222, forward strand.
TTCTTTTTTTTTTCTTTTTGAGACAGGGTCTCACTATGCAGTTCAGGCTGGCCTTAAGCTCACTTTGTAGCTCAGGCTGGTCTTGAACTCACAACAATCCTCCTGCCTCAGCCTCCCGAGTGCTGGGATTACAGGCATGCGCCACCACACCCGGCTAAAATGAGACCTATCTTTTTTTTTTTTCCAGAACGCTTACCAGGCAAGCACTTATTCTACTGAGCTATCTCCCCAACCCTGCTCTGATCTTTATAATTTCCTGACTTCTTTGGGCTTCAGGCTTGACTTGCTCTGTTTTTCTAATAGCTTGAGTTGTAGCATAAGATTGTTTCATTGAACTTGTTCTATTTTCCTGATGTGAGAATTTACCACTATAATTTTCCGTTATGACAGCTTTCCTTGCATGCTCTGTAAATAGCTTAATTTTTTCCTTAATTTCATCTGCGATGCATTGATTATTCATGAGAAAGTTATTTAATTTCCATATGTTTATCTGGTTTTTGAAATATCTTTTTTCAATAATTTCCAGTTTTGTTGCACTATGGTCAGATAATATGCATGGGAGAATTTCCATTTCTTTGCATTAACTTAAGTACATTGTATTAGTATATGGAATATTTTGGAGAATGTTCCCTGTGCAGCTCAGAAGAATACATAGTCTGATGTTTTTTGGTGGAGTACTCTGTTCATGTATACTAAGTCCATTCCCTCACAAGTTTGATTTTGTTCCATTTTTCCTTTGCTGAATTTTTTGCCTAGTTGTACTGTCTTTGTGACAGGTAGCGTTTCATTCCTCCATGACAAATGTGCTATTTATTTGCTTTTTCCTGTCTATTACAATTTGCCTTATATAGTTGGATGCTCCTATATTTGGTGCATATATATTTATGATTATTTATCTCTTTCACAATTTCTCCTTAAGAAGTATGTAGTGATATTTTTTATCTCTTTGAATCATTTTAGTTTGAAGTTGATCTTGGCATCAACCAGAATAGCTACTGCTGCTTTTTTTCTGTGTTCCTGTGTCATGGAGTAGTGTTTTCCATCCTTTGACTTTTAGTCTATGAATTTCCTATTGCGTTAAATATATTTCTTCTATACAGAATATTGTTGGATTTTGTTTCTTGATCTACTCTGTAAGTTTGTTTCTTTTGATTGGTGAATTGAGGGCATTTACATTGATAGTTATGACTGATATGTGTTGGCTTATTTTTGTCATGTTATTTTTCCACTCTAGGTTCCCTACTTTTGCCCTGTGTTTAATTGCTTGCTCTATTCAGTGGTTCCTTTCTACTGTTCTTGAAAGTGTGGTCATGTTTGTCTCTTTTTAGAGTATCTGTCAGCACTCTTTGCAGGCTTGTTTTAGTAGTCATGAATTTCTTCAGTTGTTCTTTTTTCACAGAAGTATCTGATATCCCCATCACATTTGATATAGTTTTGAGGGGTACATGACTCTGGGTTGGAAGTTATTTTAAAAATTTATTTATGTATTTAATTATTTATTCATTTGGTAGAGGGTCTCACTATACAGCTCAGACCAGTAGTGATCTTCCTGTGTTAGCCTTCCCAGAGCTAGGATTAAAGACATGTGCCGCCACGCCTGGTTTCAATGGCAGGCATGGCAAGCCCAAGGCAGAGCCAGCACACCATGTGGCACTGGGGATCAAACCTGGGTCCTTGCACTTGCCAGGCAGGCTCTTTGACCATCATGCTGTCTTCCCTGTCCAGAAGTTATTTTCTTTCAGGACCTGAAATACTTCCCTGCAAACTCTTCTTGACCTGATAGTTTCTATTGAGTAATCTGCCATGATTCTGTGATGCTTTCCATTGTAGGTGAAGTGTTACTTTTCTCTAATAGCTTTTTTTTTAGTTTTTATTTTTATTTATGTATTTACTTTTTGTAGAGCTGGGGACTAAACTCAGGCCCTTGCACTTGCCAGGGAAGTGCTTATTCCCCTGAGCCATCTCCCTAGCTTCTCTTTTCTCTAATAGCTAACATTATTCTGTTTTTTTGCTGAATTTCTGGAATCTTGGTTTTATGTGTCTGGATAGAGATTGATTTTGAAGTTCTGTATACCTTACTTTTCTCTAAGTAATATCTTTTTCCAATGCTTGAGTAAATATTTTGTTACTACTTCTGCAAATAGTCTTCCTATATCATTTGTGTTTGTTCCTGATGTATTCTTGACATTATGTCTTATATTGTTTTTCTTTGCATCATCTTGCTGTTGAATTGTTATTCCTTGGATCCTTGTTACTTTTAAGAGATCTTTCTTTTTAGGTTCACTAGCTGCAGTGCTGTCTTCAGGGTATTAAAGTGTATCTTCAGTTTGATCAAGCAGTTTTGCAGGCTTTTAATGGAATTCTTAATTTCCTGGATATCTGTTTGAATCTGTTCCATGTATTCTCATTCTTTCCTATATTATTTATTCAATATCCTATCATTTTTCTATTCTCCTTTACTTTTTATTTTTTATCTATGTCTTCTTTAAGTGGTCAATTCTTTCATGATAGTTGTCATTTCCTTTTTTTTTTAATTTTTATTTTATTGAAATACAAATATCAATGAGACAGTTTTAAGAGACCTTGACAAGATGGATTTGATAAATTAATACATTGCAAACTGTTTTCATAATGTTTTGGTATCATAGAAGGTGCATACATGATATTATACTTACAGACATTATTATAGCATATATCTCTTAACAGTAAATTAAGAGAGTGTAGCTGTTTGCGTATCTTATTTTTTATACCTGGATTACATCAAAGATTCAATAATTAATACTTTCTACTTTGTTATTTTCCTAGTGGCTTCCATAGTACTAGAAGCCGACATAACATCCTGTCCAACCACCATTATGTCATTTTCTTTTTACCTGAGAGAGATTATTTGTGATATGATTTCTTTATAGCCCGAATTTGCCTTTTTCTTCTTTGTTTTGACATTTTTGAAACACTCAAAGTTCATCTAAACTCAGCTGCAACTGCAGGGGGTGGAGTGTGGGAAATCAAGGTTCCAGAGAAAGTGGGGTTGTAGGGTAGGCTCACCAAGGCTCCTGCTGTCCGGGATTCAGCAAGACTTCCACAGAGTTTTGTGTTGGTTGGGAGCTGCCGCTCAGGAAGTTTCCAGTGACGATGGTGAATGCGTGAAGCACTACAAGGCTCCCTAAATATCAGGTGTAGGGAGAACTGCACCTCAGAAAAGCTCCCATGATGTGGGGCAGGGCTCAATAGTTGTCTGGTGTCAGGTCACTTTCTGTGATGTTTGGGGTTGGCAGGTCACAGCTCAGAAAAGCTCTGTGGTGGTGGGCTTTGGCTCATCATACTTATGAAAAATAAAGTTTACATTCATTGAGATTCTTAGGTAACTTTGCTTGCTTTCCTTTGGCCTTTATTTTCTCCATAGTCTCCTGCATGCCTTCTCATAGAGGTATATGCCTTTGTTTCCTTCTATCCATCCATTATTATTCTCTTTGTACTTTACTTACTCAAATTAGAGACACCATATGGTGTTTAACACTGCTTGCCAGATTTACTTCACTTAGTTAGTTTTCCCAGGTGTGTCTATTTTCCTACAAGTATTTTGAATTTATCCTTTTACATAGCTGAGTAGTAGTCAATTACACATAAGTACCACTTTTTTTTTTTTTTTTTTTTTGTGGAATTGGGGATTGAACTCAGGCCCTTGTGCTTGCCAGGGAAGTGCTTATTCTACTGAGCCATTTCCTGGCCCCAGTACTACATTTCTTTATCCATTATCTATTGATACATAAATTGGCTGCTCCCAGGACTAAGTTATTAAAATTGTACTACTATAAATATTAGGAAATTCTTATATTTTTAAAAATACATTTGGGAACAAAAAATATGAACTATCTTGAAGGATATAATAAGAATGTATATCTAGTCTATTAATATTCTTTATATTTATATGAGAGTTTATTGACATAAAAGTTTTGACCCAACACAAAATTTGAAGTCAATGAAATTGTTCAATGACTGGGACATATGCACTCTGTAAACTTCTTGAAGAAACAGTTGCATTGTTTGAAAAATTCTGGAAATATTTCATAGGTTATTTTAAGCAAAACCCATACTCACTTATTCTTTCTCTGTATCTTTTGCCATATGACAGGCTTAGAATGAACTAAAAGCTAACAATTGATTTAGAAATATATTAGGTTAGCATGACATCAGCAGAGCAGTAATGAGTCTTTTCTCATAGAAATATCAAACAAAGAACAACATAAAATAAATAAAAAATAAAATCTAGGAAATAAATAATTCTCTAGAAGCTGTGAAAGTAGGCAAAGACATATAGCAATCAAAGGAGTGACAAACACAAAGAAAAGCAATATTCAGAAAGCAGGCAGCTCCAAGAAACTTTTACTTTCCCTTGCTTCATGTTCTCCTGGGGTCTTAGCCAGTTTAGAAGGTGGAAGTCCAGTTCTTCTTCTCTCCTATGGGCCAACAGACCAAACTAGAATTGACTTGCAGTGTTCTAACTTCAACAAATGCCCAGATAATTAGCATAAATCTTTCACACTAGTCTATAAAGACTGAGACAGAGGGTTGATTTTTTAAAATGTTCAATTTTTAGTAAAAAATAAGAAGGTATACAGAGAAAGAGAAAAATATGATATATTAAAATCGGTAATAGAAGTTTCCAGAAACTATCTCTGAATAAATATTTCCTCCGTGTTTACTAGAGAGGTATTTTTAAAGGAGAATACAGACAAAGAACTAAAGGAAATAAGAGACTCATTCTATAATCAAAATGAGTACACCAGCAAGAGATATGAACTATTATTTTTAAGCAATATCAATTATAACAGGAAAAAATATGAAACTGAACATATAGTACATGATTTGAGAAATTTCAGTTGATTCATTCATGAGCACTTATTAACAATCAGAATTTTTAAGACTTCAAAAGAGGTCATTTAAAATTATGAAACATATAGAGTAACAAGAAACCAAAATGTTGGCTGTCATTGCAGCCCTTCTTTTTCTCTGATTTTTGGTCTGCAAACTGAAATTGTTAATCTTCCATAAAAGAAGCTTATGATTATTGCCCTATAACATAGGCAGTTGAGCTTGCCATCACTATTGTCTGAATATCAAACATCTTAGACATAACATGGAACAGGTATTTTCCATCAAGTATTGATATGTTAAACTTTAAGTCCCTACAGATTATGAGGAAAAATGTTAAAAAATTAAAAAATAAGAATAAACATTAAAAAATTTAAAAAATAGGAATAAACAATTACATATTTTTATACAGAAGTTTAGAAATCTAACCCTATACAGCATTGTAGCAGGACAGTACTGTGACTTTTTTGTCTCTTGTTTTCATTTATTACTTTTTTTTGTTTGTCTTTTTGAGACAGGGTCTCACTATGCAGTTCAGGCTGGCCTTAAGCTCACTTTGTAGCTCAGGCTGGTCTTGAACTCACAACAATCCTCCTACCTCAGCCTCCCAAGTGCTGGGATTACAGGCATGCGCCACCACGCCCGGCTATTTATTACTTTTTTTTAAACATTTACTTGAGAGACAGTCTGGCAGTAATTGGTATGTCATGACAAGCAGCAATGTAAATATCTAAGCTTTGTGTTTATCCAGCACCAGTTCTACCAGCTTTTCTCTCATGTCATCAACAATATAATATAAGATTATTGCTTGCCTTGCATAATTTTTTAATCTGTGTATTCATCCAAGAACACAGGTTAGCACACTTAGCAAGCTAAGTGACATCTCAAAGATGGATTGAATAATTGTGTTCTTGTTTTGCAAATCATGAAAAAAGGAATTGCTACCAGATGACATGGCCATTTTGATAAAATTCACACACACACACACACACACACACACACGCACAATGTCCTTTCTTTTATATTCTTGAATTCTTCATAAACAGCTAAGCATAACGCTGCAGATTCAAATATATCAGGGATAACACATTAAAATGATCTCAATCTCTAAATTAGCATATGTCTTTGCTAAGTCTTAGATAGTCAATTCCAATTTTACAAAAGAAAATTGAAGGCTAAAATCTTTTGTTAATGAAAACAAATATATTAAATCTCATAGTCAGTTCAAACAGATGTATATACCTGTCATATTCTTGATAGCATTCTTAGTTCTTGGTAGCACATAGACTAGCCATGTGATTGCTCATTGTGACATCATCACTCTGGGCTACTCCTCATTTCTGATCTTGTGCATGCCTCACATGTGATCTGTTATCCAGTGCTCACTTGCTTGGGCACTGCTGGGGTGGCTTGGTTTGTGTGCTGACCAAGAGGGCTCTGTATGCCTATCATTCTATGCATACTATGGCTTTGCCACCCATGTCAAAGAATTTCAAGAAATCCCCAGTTCTTGATTTGTCCTTAGTCATGCTATTAAGCCTTATTTTCTTTCATTGATTCAAAGTATATGCCTACCAGAGTTATTTTGACTCTGGTGAAGATCCAGTAGTAATACAGTGTCAGAGCTAGTGAACAAAGTAGATGATGATATGTAGAAATATTTTTACAAGTTTGCTTTTCTCTGGGATGGCATTTAGCAGCAGCCTTCACTGTATTTTGTAGCACACTTTGTAGAGATACTTATAAAAGAAGATTTCCATAATTATTTCTGAAAGTAGCAGAGATTATGAGACCACTGTGTTTGAAGTAAGGGGTAGTATTCTTCTTTGAGGAAGATGATGGGAAAATTTTTGCTGTAACAAAGTTTTATTTTTGTTTTGTTTTATTTTATGTGAAACTGGGGATTGAATTTAGGACCTTGAGCTTGCCAGAGAACCACTTATATTCCACTGAGCCATCTCCCCAGCCCTGCAACAAATTTTTAAAAGTTAAACTTTTGCTTTACATTTTAATAATTCCTTGTATGACAGAGACTTACACTAATGCCATAAGCACATTTTCAAAAGCTAGATATGGAGTTTTAATCCCATCAGTAAAAATTTAACTCATGTACAAACCATCCTTAAGGTTATTAATTTCTCAACAGAAACCTTGCTTACCGGAAAGCAGTGGAATGTTGTATTTTAATTGCTGAATAAGAAAACTGTCAACTGAGAATTTTGTATCCAGATAAACTGTTCTGGTACTACAGAAGAAACAAAGACCTTTTTAAGGAAAACAAAAGCTGGGGGAGTTTGTTGTTACTAGGTATTCTCATGTAGAAATGATAAATGGAGGTCTTCAGGTTGAGCAGAGTGAATACTAAATAGTAACTCAAAAGCCTCAGAAATAAAGCTCTTTAAATGAACATAAGCACTTGGATAAATATAATTTAAAAATGAATTATTATAAGGTTGGATGGAAAGCTGGCCAAATAGCTCAGCGGATTAAAGCAGGTGCAGGGAAGGAGGTTCGGGGCCTGCTATGCCAGTTCCGCTCCCGGGGCACGGTGAGATGGCAATTGAGACTGGGCGTGGTGCCCTGTATCTATTATCCCAGCTCTTTCGAGGCTGTAAACATGCAGATCACTATGAATCTGGTCTAGTAGTGAGCCCTGAAAACCCTGTAGACCCTTCCCTAAAAAAAAAGGAGAAGTGGGTTGGCTATATTAACATAACGCAAAATACATTGTATGCAGGAAACCATTATAAGAGACAAAGAAAAATATTATGTATTATAAAAGAGTCAATTCACCAAGAAGATACAACAAATATGAACATAAATGCAGCAAACAACAGAACTGTTAAAAATATAATAATACCTTGAATCAGAAATGCTGTTGTTTCCAAACTATTCAGTTTGTAAACAAAAGCATTTAGCAAAATTTTGCTTTAGTTTGCAAATTTCCTACTGGGAGACAAACAGGACCACAGACATCTTCTCTCCACACCCGTAAACATAGTTATCTTTCCTAAAACTGGAAAAAAGGTTAAATTCATAAAATGAAATACCTCTGGACTAAGAACTTTGTCAGAATTAAAGAGAAAGTGGATAGCTCCCTAATAATAGTAGGACAATGTAAGTTAGTGATAATGATGAATAGAATTGAATAAAAGATTAATACAAAAGCCAGCAGAAAGCCTGCTTTGTTCCCAAATGTGCATAGAACATTTTCAAGGACAGACTACATGTTAGGCTAAAAATAAATCTTCCTACATTTAAAAAAACTGAGTTATACAAACTATATATTTTTATCATAGCAGAATGAAACTGGACATCAACAGGTGACAGAAACCTGATGAATTCAAAACTATGTGGGGAAAAACATGATTTTTATAATAATTAATGATCTCAACAAAGAAATCACAAGATTAACAAAATATCTTCAGACAAATGAAAACAAAAACACATTAAAAATCATTGAATCTAGAGAATTCTAAGCTAGGAGGAAGATGTACAGTACTAAATGCTCATATACAAAAAGAGAAGTATGAAACCCTTAAGCTAACTTTCACCCTAAGATGAATAAAAACCATACTTAAACTATACTGAAAAAAAAGCAATGAACTATGCTCAAAGCTATGAAAAATGAACTGAATTACAACGATCATAAGGGTGGCTATCATAAGGAAATCAACCAACAGCAAATATTGGAGAGGTTGTGGGGAAAAGGGAACACTTCCCCACTGCTGGTGGGAATGTAGACTGGTACAACCATTGTGGAGGTCAGTGTGGAGACTCCTCAAAAGAGTAGGACTAGAAATCCCATTCAAGCCAGCTATCCCCTTACTGGGAATTTTTCCAAAGGAACTGAAAACATTGTATCATAGTGATATATATGTAGCTATGTTTATAGCAGCACAATGTGTGATAGCAAAATCTTGGAAACAACCAAGATGTCCATCATATGAAGAATGGTTGAAAAAGATGTGGTATTTCTATATAATGGAGCATTACTCAGCTATTAAGAATGATAAGCTTGAAGCATTTATACTAAAGTGGATGCCATTTGAACATATACTCATAAGTGAAATAAACCAGACACACATGTGTAAATATTGTATAGTCTCTCTAGTATAAGAAGCAAAAAGCAGAAATACAAATGGAAATGTACAACAACTAAACACAATTGAGTCAGATAAGGCAAAGCGAATGGCATATGCTGCAGGATACTAATCAGCTTTTCTTCTGGATGGTTAACAACCTAAGTTCACAGATCAGAATTGGAGAAATAGAAGAGCCACAAGGCCAGCCAACATTTTGGACCTAGCCTTTCAAGGTCAGCAAAGACTCAGGACATAGAACCTGTACTGCAACATCATGAAACTCAGGTGAGCTCCAAATTTTCTGAACAGGGAGATTATGTAGCCACAGAGGAAAGAGATTGAAGTTCTATAGTGTGCCTGGGGAGAGTCACATGGAGAGAAAAGTTTCTCTCAGGCTCTCACAGAGAGCAAACTGGTTAAGCATTGGCTGTGACTCATCCACATGGATGACACAGACAAAGGATCTACAGAATAATGTACAGGATTACAAGATAAACCCTGAGGGGACTTCACTGACCTCATAAGAAACGTAAAGTACATGTGTTCGTGTATAGGTCTTGCTCCATCTAGGTCTTAACCATCCAGCAGAAAAGTATAAAAATGAGGTATAAAAATGAGGGGCCATAATAATAATTTGAGCTGTAAATGGCTATGGTCGAGAACTTCTTCGGATAACTACTATTGTTGTGGAATGCTGGACTGTGTTGGATTGTGTTGTTGAGTTCAGGCACCTAAAGTAGTTGAATGACAATGGAATGCCCATGTTTGACAGGTGTAGACAATGGAAGGGATATAGAAAGGAAGAATCATGATGTGTGTGTATGGACAGTACAGTTGGGATAGATAACGCCGTGCTTCTACGTAATTGTACGAGATGCAAGATTTGCACTAATGGTGTTTGGACAGGATATTATGTCGGCTTCTAGTACTATGGACAACCACTAGGAAAATAACAAGGTAGAAAGTATTAATTATTGAATCTTTGATGTAATTCACATATAAAAAAATAAGATATGCAAACAGCTACACTCTCTTAATTTACTGATAAGAGACATATGGTATAATAATGTCTGTAAGTATAATATCATGTATGCACCTTCTATGATACCAAAACATTATGAAAACAGTTTGCAATGTATTAATTTATCAAATCCAACTTGTCAAGATATCTTTAAACTGTCTCATTGATATTTGTACTTCAATAAAACAAAAATAAATAAATAAATAAATAAATAGAATGTGGTACCTACGTATAGTAGAATATTACTCAGTCTTGAGAAATATGCAAATTCTAGTACATACTACAGAATGAATGAATTTTAAGGACATAAGAGACATAAAATACTCACAAAAAAGCAAATATATATGATTACACTTATATCAAGTACCTTCACTAGTCCAATTTATAGACAGAATGGCAAACAATGGCTTCAAAACACTATGATATGAATGCCTCCCTCTAAAGTTTGTGTTGAAATTTAGTTACACTTGAGCTCTGATTATGTCCTGAGTGCACCACCCTCATCAGTAGGTGGAGGAGTGGGTTAATTAGTATGAGAGCCGGGTGTGGTGACGCATGCCTGTAATCCCAGTACTCTGAAGGATGAGGCAGGAGGACCGTTGCAAATTGGGGACCACCTGGGCAATAACCACCTGGGCTATAAAGTGAGCTGAAGGCCAGCCTGAACTGCACAGAGAGACTCTGCCTCAAAAAGACCAAAAAAAAAAAAAAAAAAACCAAATAGGAATAGGGTCTCATTAAAGGGATTTTTTAAATTTCCTTGCTCTGTGATGCACTCCACCATGTAAAATGAATGGTCAAAAGGCCCTTGACAGATGACAGCACTGTGTTGTTGCACTTACTAGCATTCAGATCTATAGGAAACACATTTTAAGCCTTTACAAATCACCCAGCCTCAGCTGTTTTTCATAGCATCACAGAACAGAGTACGACCACAGAGAGAAGGAAGAGCATGCTGGTGCTGCCCACGAGTGCTGCGTGATTAGGTTGACAACTATCCCTCTCTCTGCACCCAGTTGAGTCCACAACTACATGGTGCTATATCCCAAGACCCCAGGAGATGCCTCAGTGAATAGGGCTGACTCCCCTAACTTCGTGCCTTTTTCTTCTTAACCAAGTACTTATGGCGCACGGTGGGCATCACTTTTGCTGAGTGAGGTGAGATAGCAAAATTAATACAAATGTCTTTTGCCTTTTTCACAATAACATAGAATATTCATTCTTAAAATAGATTTTTGTGATCTCAATGTATGATTTTTTTTATTTCTCTATTAAACCAAGAATTTTCATTTTTTCACTTCAAGGAAGTAACTTTCAGTCTCTCTTTGATAGAGTTAAAATACCAACATCATAACTCACACATGCTGGGCCTATAAAGTGGAATAATAGCAACATGAGAAGAAATTGAAACTCTTGTGCACTGTACCAGAGCTGGGACATCACAGGAGTGTACTTGATAACTAACCCGGTGACTACATGACCAGTGGAGAAGCTAAGTCATGGTGGACAAACAGACAACTTTTCTTTCTCTGTCTCTCTGCCTCTCTGTTTCTCTGTCTGACACACACACACTCTCTCTCCCTCCTTCCCTCTCTCTCTCCCTTCTTTCCACCCTCCCTCTCTTTCTTTTTCTTTCCTGAGCCAGGACTGGAAGTCAGTATCTCATGCTTACCACTGAGATAGATTCCTGGACTCTGGTAATTTATTTTTAGGGGTGATGGAATTGGATGCTATATGATTTTGTCACACTGGTCATAATGTCAATGCCATTTAGAATTTGTGAAGTTTTTATTTTGGAAACTTTACTATTTTCAGACTGGCTGATTGAGGGCCAGTAAAACCACAGAAAGCAAAACCACACTGAAGAGACTATTAATTGACATAGTTAATTTAGGAGAATTTATACCCAGAGTGATATAACCCATTCCTTTTACTCAATCTAGATATCCTAGACTTATTCAAGGCACTTATTGGTGTTCTTACTTAAAAAATTTCCTCTTTAATTTTGCCTATTCAAGTTCCAATTTTTAAGGCCCAGCTAAACATTGAATTTTGCAAAGTACTCCCTGACTACAGCAGTTGATATTACTTTTCCTAACTTCATTTTTATTTTTTTTCGGCAGAACCGGGGATTGAACTCAGGCCCTTGCACTTGCCAGGCAAGTGCTTGTGCTACTGAGCCATCTCCCTGGCCCCCAAGCTTCTAACCTTTATCTAATCATTAACAGGTTGCTTTGTATTATTTTTATGTTAAAAACCAAATTAAAAAAATCAAATATTCCAGCTCAAAATATAGTCCAAAGTGTGAGCATATTTATTCTCTTTAAAGTTTAATATAGCTGAATATGAAAATGAGTTTAAATCTACTGTTGATTTGTATTCTTGAGTTATCCTAAAAAAGGATTTATGGAAGACTAGAGGAATTACTTTCTTCTCTCCTCCCTCCGACACATGTATATACAACACCTACAGCATACTGAATCCCACAGACCAGCGCAGAAGTAACAACTGTATGGAAACTCTCTAGAAACTAAAAATTAAAAATGTCTGAACACACACTATTTAGCACTTTGCTAAATCTTACAAGTAAAAAATTCACACCTTTGTAGTCTTATTTAAGCTACACTGCTGGCCATGGTATGTCTATAGCCATTGCACTTAATCTGGGAATTTTCCTTCCAAAGGGTTACAAAACCAAGCTGAGAAAAATATGGGTGGAGATGGAAGACAGTTGTCTTCTTGCAAGATGAAAACATGTATTGCAACAGACCAAAGAAAATTGAGTTCACTCTTTGTAGTTAAAACTATATATTAGTTTAGTTCAAATTCTTTCTATGAGTACATAAGATTTATTGAAATTATATTGTCTGAGTAGGATTGAGACAGCTGCATGTTATTTCAGGTTTTTGAGCCATGAGAAAAAATAGTGCCTTTAGGTTTTCCACTCGACTAGGAAAATTATAGCTTCATATTTGCAACACTAAAGCTAATGCAGTGTCAGCACCTCCACCAAACTCCGTTGTTCAGCAGTTTATAATTTAAGCAGAAAATGTTCACTCCAAGCTCAACTTGGCCTACATAATCTCAAAGAAAATGCAGAAAAAATTATGTTGGCTAGTTCTGACTTATAAAAGTAAAAGAGAGTGCTTTTATAAAGTGCTTTGGAAAACATCTTTGAGAATTTGAGAATGTAGCTAAGGATTACTGCACTGACATCCTTCATTTCTGAAGTGTTAGAAATGATCCAATATTCCATGTCATATCAATATCAGTAGTACATAACTATGATCCCTATGAAATTCTTCATTGGGATCTGTTATTCTACTGAGAATAATAGAGAAAATTACCATCCACAGAGAAAAAACAATTAAAATAGAAAGTAAGAATAAAAAGATAATTTTCTCATGAGGATTATACAAGACTTCAGATCCATTTTTCCTTTAAGTAACTCTAGTCTACTATATGCACATAGATGAAATGAAAAATATTTCCCATTTTTAAAGGCGGTCTCAGTGGCCAGCTGCAATTTCCTCTTCCCAAATGCCTCCTTGACATAAAAACAGAACAGCATAGAAGTGGACTTCCAGCCGCAGCCATTAGGACCTGCGGTGCCCTGCACTGGCTGAGGTGGGCACAAGCTCCTCATTTCGGAGTTCTGCGTCCTCAAACCCAGTGGCAAGTGGCTGTGCAGAGCCTCTGGGCAGCGCTCTAGGTGAGAGCCAGTCCCTCTCTGCTCTGGTCTCATACGGCTCCAGAATACATCCAAACATCGATACAAAGGCATCAGGACATGTTAGAACCAAAACCTCCTGGCCTGTCTGTAGAAGTCTCATTTTAGAGGCCTTTGTCTTAGCTCAATCCATTTTTCATTCAGCGTTTATTAAAGTTTTATCTTGAGGCCAAGCCACAGATAACGAGATGCCTGTTTTTTACAGGTGTTTAAGGAGAAGCAAATAGTTCATAAGAACGACTCTAGTGCAGCTGCGGAGGGCTGTCTGGACTCTACCCAACAGTGCTGGGGTGCCAGAATACCCTCTTCTCATCCCAGTCACTCTCCAGGTCGTCACCCTTTGAAGGTGCCCTGATTTGTCTGGCAAGTACACCCTTCCTGTTAAGGAACACTCCTGTATCAATTCCTCCCGATCAGGGGACCCTGGGTCATTTTGTGAGCGAAAACCACTGGGGAAAGTGGTACAAAGGAGGATAGTCTTGGAGTTCCTGCAGAGGGCTGCGGCGGGGGGAGTGGGGGACTGACTGCCAGGTGTGGCCTCAGAGAAGAGGCAGAGAAGACTGAAGGAGCGGCTCGGGCTCACCTGGTTCAGGTGTGCGGCGATGAGCGAAGGTTCCCATATCTTAGAACTGCTGCCCGCAACCCCGCTTTTCTCTTTCTTGGGTGCCATGAAAACGCCACGGGCATTGGTCTAGAAACTGGGCTCAAGCCCTCCTTAAGCGTCCCTGCTGCATAGCAACCGAGGCCACGCCCAGTTCTGTGACAGATTTGGCCCCTCCCTCAGCTTTGCCTGCTCCGTTGGTCAACCGCTTCCGTTGCATAGCAACCGACTTTCACTGTGGCAGGTTGAGGGCGGGGCCCCCTAGACTTCAGGCAAAGGACAGGATTTATCTTCAGGCCAAGAGTTAGATGCACAGCTAGGGGAGCAGGCAGGGTGTTTCTTTCACTCACTTGGGCCTCTTTGTTTTGGCAATCCTCTCTGCTTAGCTTACCCTCTATAACGTGTTCTGCGCTTGCAGGTGAAATGCTTCTGCTACTCTAGTGAGCCAGGATTGAGGTGATGCTTGTGGTCAACAGCCAAACTTTAATTTGTCCTTGTAGGTAACTTTCATAGGGGACAGATGTTCTAAATAATAAATAAATAAACGGATATTTTTATTTGTTATTTAGAAATTGTGGGGGCCGGGAGAAGGGAGATTGATTCTGAATGTTTTCCAAAGGCTCAGTTGAGGGTGTGGCCCGAAGTTTACACTGCTCCTTGGGAGCTGATGGGCCCTCACAGAAAACGTCTGGGTCACTGTGGATTTGCTCCTGCAGGGATATTAGCACCCACCCCTTCTGCTCTCTGCTTTTGCATCCTGTCTGCCATGAACAGCTTTGCCCTAGCACCCACTTCCTGCCACAGGCCTAGAGACAATGAGGCCACAGTCTTACGAACTGAAGAGCTCAACACCATGACTCCACATAGGCCTTCCTTTCTTCTTTATCAGTTGATTATGGCAGGTATTTTATCAGAGTTATGGAAAGTTGGGTTACACCATAGCGACACCCTGTCACTCTGTCTTCCTATTTGAATCAGTTTTATTTTCAACTCTTGTTCTTAATTTGCGTTAATGGATGGAAGTTTTTTTTTTTTCCACCAAAAGTTCTTTAAATATAGACAGTGAGGAAAATCATGATTTGTAGAAATTGTCTTCCACGCACATAAATCCCAAAACTATAGTTTTCCATTTTATTTGCAGTATGAACAGTTGAAGTTTGGGGAGGGAGTAGATCCTAGCCACAGTTCATATCTGGCAGCCTTCACTTCTTGTTATGAGAACAAAACGACTGATGCATGGTGATACCAGAAGGACCTGCCAGGGAACAGCTTTCCTGGGGGTCTCCATAGCCATCTTGGAGGGTACAACTGATCCATATTCATACCATTTCCCCCAAAACATTATTCTTCACCACTATTTTCTTAGCATTTTAGGTTAAAGTTGTCTATCCTGGCTTCAAAATGAAAATGACTCTCTTAAAGATTAAAAATATCTCAGTATATCACAGCATCATTCAAAAATTTGATCGTAATTGTCTCAAAGTTTTAAATTGCTTAGATAGAAAGCTTGGCTTTATTTTTATTAGAAAAGTGCTAAAATACTTGTGTCATAAAAAATTTAACTAGGTGTTTATGCATGTCATGCTATGTTACTAATTTTCTTTCTCCTTGGGTGTGATGTACATTTCAAAATAAAGTAAGTGCAGTCGAATCTGAAGATAATAAAATAGGTTGTAGATAACTGAGAGAAACAAGAAACTTGGAATGGCGAGACACATGATATTGAGTATTATTTTAAAATTGCAGAGAAAGTATCACCAGCTACTTTTTACAAGTGACAGCCCTACTCAATTAAATCTAAATATAGAAGGTTTTCCAAAATTGATTTAAGGAATTTAAAATAAAGATTTTATTGAAGAATACCTTTTTCTCACTGTGGGGCTTTTGTATTATTTTATGTAAAGTAGTACTTTAGATAATTTATGATAGAAACTGAAAAGACATTATGCAGTCACCAAATTTATAGGAAGTTTCATCATAGAATTTGGTCTGCTTAATTTCAGAAAATAGGTGTGAATGACAATGTTCATAGTTTTAAGAAGCAGAAGCCATTCAGCCAAAAGGAGACCCGTGCCAAGAGCAGAAAAAAAAGCACTACCATCTGTCATGCATTTATACTTTTTTAGTGTAATAAATTGTTTCCCCCACTAAATATGAGTTGAAATTTTATAAGCACATACCTTATTACATAAATTTTCTCATATGCCAATGACTAAAACAAAACTATACTATTTGAAGAATTTTCTTTCACATTTCCAAGGTTACTCTTTGTGTTCCATTTAGTATTGCCAGTAAGGTTTTACATTTAATGTGTTTAGTTCAAGGACTGTGAATGTTTCTTTTGGATAATATGATCAACTGAGAAAACTATTTCCTCAGGTTTCATCATTGGATCTTGTAGTTTGAAATCAACTGTACTCCTTTTCATACCAGAAAGGGGCAGGCCTGCTATCTGTGCATCCAGTATTTGTGCTGTGGTCAGGTAATATCAGGAGCTACAGATCCATTCAGCTCAGAGCCAGATTTCAGGTGCTCAGCAACACTTGGCTGCCTTAATCAAAGTTTGCCTTTTGTTAAAGAAGACCTAACCGATATCTACTCCATCTGTCATTCTGTGTCTAAGAACTCTTTTCACTACGGATGTCTTATTCACCCCATGATCTGTTTCTAAATGTCAAAGCATAGCATTGCAGTACAGTACCCTTGGTGCATTACTGTGATGATAAAAGTCAGCTGCAATGCTCACGTAACCCCTCGTGAGTTGTGGGGAGCCTGAGAGTCTATCACTTTCTAAAGAAAACTATCCCAAAGATACCAGGGTCAATGATATATCTATCCTAACTCGGAGTTTACAGTCTAGCTTCAATGTTTTGTGTATCTGTAAGTCTGTGAAACAATAAAGTGGTATTGATTTAATTTTTATGTTATTTGTAGCAAGAGAGTTAAAAATACCAAGTTTATTCTTAATGGGCCAGAAAAGTAACAGTTTCAAATATTAAAAATACAAAAAAAGCTAATATTCATCTGTTTCATATTTGTTAGTGTGGGATTTTTCATTCTAGTGTTCTCTCAAGTTTTTCTTTAAATCTAATTTTAAGTTTCTCCAGTAAAAAGAATTTGCTTTTTGTCCTTTGGGGACACTTTTAAATTCAAAATAGGGTAAGTCATTTCTCTAAATGCTTAGCTACATGTTTGATTTCTTAATAGTTTATCTAACATCTGTTGAAAACTTTTGCTGTGCTAAGTAAAATTTTTTGTCATTCAGGAAACTCAAGAGCTATGGTTACAAAAAAAGGGGATTTAAATGAAGGACCATTTGGTATCTGTATATGCAAAATAGTTAGGATACATATACAGCTATTTTCTCTTAATTCAATGAGAAGAAAGATTTGTACTAATAGTGTCTGGACAGGATTCATATCTGCATCTTTTACTATGAATAACCACTACAAAGACAATAATATGCAATGTATTAATTATTGAAACTGTCCTACTAATTGGTTTTAAAACTGTCTCATTGTTATTTCTTTCTCAATAAAATTAATAAAAAAAAGCTATAGTTAGAGTGAGACAACTTTAATCTAACAATTTAAACTAGTTTATACAATGCTAGATCACAGAATAGTCCATCAGGAAGGAAAGATGCTAGGGGACACACTGATGGCACTAGGTACAATGACTTGGACCAAGAGTTAGGTTTGCTACTTTGCTTTCCAACTACTCTTCCTTCCCACTTTGACCTTCAGCCTTCCTCAAAAATGCCGCGTAACCATAAGAACATCTCAAATAACTTCCAGGGAAATTTGCCCTATGATCTTGTAAATATAAAAAAATAATAACCATACGTGTTTCTGTATTACCAATCCATGTTTCCATGAATTAATTTTTATCTGCTTTCTAGTGCTTTTGTAACATTCTAGTGTTGAAGAGAACCCACTAAAAGGCTAACTGTGGGATAGTCTTACTTACTGAAAAGGGATATTGTCTAGTGAGACCAAAGTGCTTCATTTCCTCTTGTACTTCAGGCTCATAGATCATTTTTCTACCCAATAACTTTTATATATTCTTTCTCAGTTTCCTTTTACCTTCAAAATGTAGTATTTTATACATTATTCATCTTCATATAAGAAAGTTAGATGATTAAATAAATTTATATTTCTAAGGATGTGTTCTATAGTGTTTTTTCATCCTCACATGGAGGAGAAAATCTGGTTTTCTCTAACTGATCTACGAAAGGTAGTGTTTGAAATTCCTGATTGTGTGTATTATAATACCAGGTCCTGCTCACAAATAAATTTGGGGAAATGTTGCTAATAGTAAAGACCTCCTTTTATACTACATTCAACTTTGGAAAAGCAAGATAGTTCAGTGGACTAAAGCATCTGCTTAGGCAAGCTTAGGCTAAGCGCAAGGGCCATAGTTTAATCCCCGACACAGTATGCTGGGCCAACCCCTGTCCCCACAGTGAGCTGAGCTGGCCACAGTCCAGGTGTAGTGGTGCATGTCTATAATCCCAGCACTGGGAGGCTGAAGGCAGAAGGATCATCTTAAGTCTGAGTAGTGTAGTGAGATGCTGAAACAGCCAAAGCAACAACAATAACTAACTCCCCCAGAACTATGTTCAACTCAAATAGTGCCATTTATGTAAGAAATCTCTAAATGCAACTTTAAATTTGGGAATTTAGTTTGGCTTAAATCAAAAAAAGATTTTTAATGCAATAAAAAATAAAATATATCGTGGCTCATTGGTGTTGCCATTTGTAGGTTAGGAATATTAGAAGGTTCTGGGAGTGGGAAACAGAGGCGATAAAGGCTTTTGTTTTAGATACAGGCATTTGTGTACCCTTAAAACACCTAACAATATGCAATGAAGGAAAGAACAACAGTAGGGCCAGTGAGATAGCTAAGTGAACTAAGTGCCCACTTAGGCAAGTGCAGGGACTGGAGCTCCACCCTTGGCACCAAATGTGTGCCACCCCAAGCCCTGGGAGTGCTGATCCAGCCACCAAGACCAGGCTTGGTGGCACACGCCTATAATCCCCGCACTGGGGAGGCTGAAAACAGGAGGATCACCAGAGTCTGAGCTACATTGTGGGACCCTGTATCAAATACATAAAAAACAAAACAAATCAAAACCAAAAGCAAAATATGTCACGTAGAGGTATAAATTCTCTATGAAATTCTCTTTTCATCATAGAGAATTGTGTATATCTGAAAACAACCAAATGTGCCAAGGAGGCATTTGGATGTGGGTCCCAGGGCTCAGAGTGCGGTTGACATGAGTGGATCATATGCACAAGCCATCTATTGTGATTGCGGTTGCCTGTGCATGGCGTCACCTGCAGAAACCCCCCACTGAGTAGTGAAGAAGCCCCTGGGGTCCAAGATAGAGTCTGTGGCTGTGAGGAAGAAGGTGGTCCTGGAAATGGTTAGACGGCCAAAGAGATTGCGTCACTGAAGCCAAAGGATGCAGTGAGGGATGAGAAGGAGCGGCCACCAGTCTTGAGCATTGCTGAGACGTAGGACTGAAAAATGTTTTCTAGATTTAGGAAAGATGAGGTCAGTAGTAGTTACATGGATTTAATGTGGTTCCTTGATAGGTAATTTTTTTTATTATTCTTGTGTCAAACTAACCTGAAAGGGGAGATTTTTTAAAAAGGACAGCTTAATTATTTGATATGCAGCTCATTTGAAAAATCTATATCTTCCACTATTTCATGACATATGCTTTATTGTTAAATCTTTTGTTCTTATTTTTG
This sequence comes from Ctenomys sociabilis, assembly GCA_004027165.1. Lineage (NCBI taxonomy): Eukaryota > Metazoa > Chordata > Mammalia > Rodentia > Ctenomyidae > Ctenomys > Ctenomys sociabilis. Next base: position 80,290 of record PVKA01003402.1, read on the forward strand.
ATATCAGTGCACTTCCTTTGTGAAGTGTAAAGAAATAGCTGCCATGGTACTGCCTTTTAGGGCAGCAAAGAGGGCTTTCATTGCAACCTAAAAGTTGCTATTAGTGTGAAGGTGTTAGGAAGGAAATCATTAAATTATACTTTATGTTTTGTGGACAGAAACATGAATATGGGGGAGTGATTGTGCAATACTGAGGAAAGGGCTAAGGTGCATTGTGGCTCCCTTCTGAAAATACATTCTTAGAAACCTTCCAACAAAGTTTCTAAGTGAATAGAAGGAAAAGAACATGAAGGAGAAGAAACTATTTGAACCTAGACATTAGGAAGCAAAGAAAGATTGTAAGAAAAGATGCATTAAAAAAATTAGAGTTCCAGCCAAAAAGATCAGCAGATCAAAATGCCTGTCAGCAGGTGCAAGGGCTGAGGGTTTGATCCATGGGCTTGCTGTGCCACCCAGTCCCCAGGGCAGGCTGAGACAGCCTTTGAGATGGCTGTAATCTCAGCACTTGGGAGGCTGTAAACAGCAGAATCACTGCAACTCAGACTCCTGAACACCCTGTAGACTCTCCCTAAAATAAAATAACAATAAAGTTAGCCAGTGCACAAGTCAATCAACAGAACAAATGTAGGTTACTGCTTCTGAAGGTGTTGGTATTGGCTGCTTTCTAGGACTCTGATTCTCAGTGAACACACTTGGGTCTTCTATGATATATGAGTCAACTCTTCCTAACTTTGGCCACACAAATAACAGCCTCATTGACTCTTGTTTTCAGTTCTCCACTGTGTGAAGTATAGTAAAGCCATCCTTTGTCTTTTAGGCTGCAATTGTCTTTTCTTTTACTGTTGTTTGTAGTGGCACCTTCCTTCATACCACCCTCCCCACTCCTACCCCCTTGTTGGTTGCATTATTAAGATCACAATAAGGCTCCATTATTTGCCAATCATCTATATTTTAATTATTATATTTCTTTTCTGTATTTTAGGGAAGGGTCTACAGGGTGTTCAGTGTCTCACTATTAGATCAGACTCATAGTGATCCACCTGTTTACAGCCTCCTGAATCCTGGGATTACAGGCATGTACCACCACACCCAATTTCACTTGCCATCTCAGTGTGCTCCAGGGGCTGGGCTGGCACAGCAGGCTGGAGGATGGAAATCCCAGTCCCTGTGCCTTCTTGCAGGCAATCATCTATGTTTTAAAACTTTTATGATTGTTTTTGTATAAGGGTAGGCACTTTACCTGAGCCAGCTCTTACTCCTTTAGAACTTGGCTATTTTCTCTGACTACACTATTACCAATTTATCCCACTAAATAAATTCTTTATTTTATTGTGATTGTGCTTTAATAGTCTCTTCTCCCTCTTGGCCCTCTACTCTGCTGGATATTTGAGCCCCAATTAGGTTATTTGTCACATCAGTTTATAAAACTCCTACTATTAGTTGTTTAACTTGCTACATGCTGTTTGCTCAGCCGAGCAGAGCTTATTAAGAACCAAGGATTTGAACCATCAGGTTGAGACATTTCAATAGAGCACCTTGTGCTAAGGGGAGAGCACTGTTTATGTTGTACTTCAATTCCTTGCTTCACCCCTTGTTGGCTTTGTGATGATTCTGAGCAAATCCATTAATCTCTGTTTGTCTCAATTTCTCTATGAAATAGGAAGTAATCGTGTTTGCATCATAAGGTTGCTGTGAGGATGAAAGTAGAAAAACTTACTTAGAACATTTCATGACATATATGAGACCCTTATAAACGTGAGCTAATATTTTAATAAACTTCACTTATAATAGTTTCAGATGTAAAGAAAAGTTGCAGAAATAGTGTGCTGTTATTAACTCATTGTTTCTGCATAATGTAGCTTTTTTGTTTGTTTTTCCTTCCAGGGTCCCAACAGGACTATTAATTATATTTAGATGATGGCTTAGGTTTCGCTAGATTGAGAGTTTCCTAGTATTTCCTTGTTTTTGATAATGTGGACAATTTTGAGAAGACAACGTATTTTTTTCCCGTAATACTGGTTTGTTTAACTTTCTCTCATGCATAGACTGTGCCTATGAGCCTGGAGAGGGGCACAAAAGATGAGAAGTGGATTTCTTTTCATACATTGTCAAGCACACATGCTATCAAGATGGCATCGCTGATGATGTCAAACCTCGATCACACGGCCAAAGTAGTGGTTACTAGGTTTCCCGTCTACCAAGGCTAAAGCCCCTGGACCATCAATAAACTTCTAGTTTTTTTTTTGGAATGAAACCAGTGTATTCAGGCCAAAATCAATGTATGGGAAGTTATGCTATACTATCATATAAGGTAGAAGTATCTACATAAGTAATTTGGAATTCTTTTTTATCATATCTCAGGTTTATTTGTACAAAGAGCACAGGAGAGCAGCAGCCCCCCACAGATGGCACTCCAGGGATCATAGTAGTCTTTCTGGTTTTTATATCAGCAGATAATAGGCTTTTACTATGGAGCCTTCATGGAGGCCTGGGCACCTTTAAGTGGCTGGGCACCTTTGGGAGTGTGGATGGGAGTAGAAGCTGGAGCCTGGGCCTTGGCTGGAGCCTCGGCCTTTGACCAGCAAGATCTACAACCCTTGGCAATGTGGGCATGGATATGCTTCCCGGGATTGGGGTGGGGAATATGGGCAAGTTGAGCAAGCCTGCAGCGTACTCCCTTTGGAATGATCTTGGGCTTGACAAGGGCCTTGATAGCCTTGGTGCATGTACTCATGGCCTTGGCATTATTGGCTTGCATCTTCTTGAAGCTCTTCTTGTTGTGCTTCTTGGTAAAATGCATGTTCCTAAGGAACTTGGGATCTACTCCCTTCAGAGATGCATAACTTTGTGACTGAGGTTTCTTAATGCCACTCCTGTGCCATTTTTGGAACTGGTTGTGCATCGTGTGGTTCTTGGACTTGGCCATAACTGCAGTGTAACCTGCAGCCACCAAGCACCTGGAACAGGAGGAAGAAGAAAAGAAAGCCTGCTTGGAATTCTTTAGTATGGGAAACTTTCCATTTTCTGTTTATCAAGTCAGTTATTTTTTTTAACAGTAGGGTCTCAGGAATACTTACTTTGTCCTTTGAGGTATAATCGCAAACATAATGCAATATTTGTGTAGTGTAGCATACTTTGTTTTATTTACTTTGCTTGCAAGTTTTATTTACACACTAATTGCAGCTAGTAGTTTTCACTGAATTCCTTGCATTTACATTTAATATACATATTTACATTTGAAAGGTAAAGAAACTGAAATGATAGAAATAATAAAAAAAAGTAAGTACATACATAAAATGAAGATTAAAGTTAGGAAGGCAGAATGGACTCAGTGAGATTATTGCCAGACTGTCAGGGACACGACTACCAAAGAGATTGCATTAACCAGAACTAAAAGGTCATCCTAAGACCTATTATGCCTTGGAGCACTCCCTTAATATTTCATTACACTATCACTTTCTTTAAGCAAGCTCCTTTGGTGAACTTTCCCATGAGTGCTAGGAGGCAATGCTTACCACCATGAGTCTTGAACTCTTCTTGAGCTGTGCATCGTCTCCCAGTTGTACAGGACATCATGGATCCAAATTACCACAGCATTCGATATATTTTCCTCCTATTTAAATAGTTCTTTCATTATTTTTCTCTCTGTGCTTTCAAAATTTCTCATTTTTATTTACCCTCAGCCACCATCTCGTCATATTCTGGTTGGGGATGCAGTGCTTCTTCCACAAGTTTAACAGGAAGCCCAGAAGGCTTGTCCTTGAGAAGGTGGTTCAAATTCAAGAGTTTCATGTCTTGCAGACTGAGTCCACACTCACATGCCTGCTGAAGGATGCTGGAAGCTATCTGAAGATTCTCTCTTGGAGGTACTCTACCAAACTGTTTCCAACCAAGAGCACTATAAACAACTGAATTGAGTTCCTTTACTTTCTGGAAAAAAAGGTTTTCAAAAGACTATAATAAATGATAAATGATAAAATGTTGATATCATTTCTTTTGAAATCAGGAATAAGACAAGGATGACATTGTTCTCATTTCTATGCAACATTATTTTTTAAATTATTTATGCATTTTGTACAGCATTTCACTATGCAGCTCAGACACAATGATTCTCCTGTTTACACTATCCCTAGGGCTGGGAACCTACCACACCCAGTTTGGTGGCAAGATTGATGGGGCAGAATGACGTGTGGTACCAGGATAGAACCCTTGTCCTTGAGTTTGCCAGGCTGGCACTTAGACTACCAAGCTATCTCTCTGACTCTATTCAACATTTGTTTGAAGTTTTTATCTTAAAATTATCACAGTGTGACCTTCAAAATAATACAGGGGAAAATATTTATGGAACTCCCAACCTGCAAAATGTTAGATACACTGAGGTCATGTTTCCCAAAGTTGAAGAATGAACTCTAATGAACAAAGGAGGTTAAGAGCAGGAAAATTTACAGAGAAATAGGAATGGGGAATAGGAGTACATCCTGAGAAACAGGAGGGTCTCAAATGGGCTCCCCTGTTTGTTTTAGCATGAGCACTGGGAGCTCTTCTAGTTGGCCCTCAAGTCCCTTTGCTGCTTTTTTATTTGGTGTGTGTGTGTGTGTGTGTGTGTGTGTGTGTGTGTATCTTAACTTTCTGGTACTATAGGATGCTCCGCGCTCATTTTGCATGTCCCCTGTCCTAGCCCTAGGAGCAGCCAATTTCCTAAGGAGACTTGGCTTCTTTGGTAAAAGAATGATTTTGGAAACTAGTTCTTGGACCTAAGTGTGCAGATGGGTCTTGGAGGTGGTTTGCTTGCAGCCTCTCTCTGGATAGATTTCAGAGAAGCCATGCACATGCACGTATGGCCATGTAGTTATTTCTTTATCCATTTGTGTTCGTGTTTAAGGCAAACAACATTCACGCTGATGTCTTCCTCTCATCTGGTGTCACACAATGACTCCTGACCTTTTATTAGTGTTTTAGCTGTATGAGGAGTAGAGAATGTGGGGACCACACCCACTTTTGTAGGGCTTAGAATTCATTTCGCAAGTTGCATACTTAATTCCTTGGTACTACCGAGGTATACACCACTCTTAATGGCCCATTTTCACACTTTTCTGCTTTTTTCCCTACCACATTTGACTCCCCCACTTCCAAGACTACACTGTGTACTTTTTTTTATTTTGGCAGAACTGGGGTTTGAGCCCAGGCTCTACTGAGCCCAGGCTCTACTGAGCCATCTCCCCAGCCCCTATTTATCTATAGGGTGTTAGATAGGACTGGTAGTGTTTCTCCTGTTTACAGCCTCCCAGGAGCTGGGATTACAGGTGCATGCTACCACTCCCAGTCTCAATTGCCTTATCAGTGCTCCCCAGGGGCGGGGTTGGCATGGCAAGCCAGGGGATCAAACCCCTACCCCTTGTGCCGCTGAGCTATTTGGCCTGCCCTGCACTGTCTACTCCTGATCATTCATTTCTCTTACTCCTCCCACTTCTCTTTTATTGGCATTTTGTCCTCTTAGTTATTTCACCTTTTGTTAAGACACTGCTGCAGAAAAGTGGTTGGGATTTCTGGATGGTTCCTTGGATTTCTATGTATTATGTTTAGTAAATAATCTTTTAAGTTAAGTTCAATCTGGTACTTTTCACCCTTTGAAAGAAATGAGTTTTATATTTGTCTGTGTTGGGAGTTTTCTTGTTTATTATGTCAAAGTTTTATCTGGAGTGCCCATCTCTGACAGGTGTACACAAAGGAAGGGTTATAGAAAGGAAGAATCATGATGTGTGTGTATGGACAGTACAGTTGGGATAGATAACCTTTTATGTAATTCAGGTATAAAAAATAAGATACAGAAACAGATACGTAAGCCAAAGTCTTATCAGCCTATAAAGCAGACAGGGCAATATTTTCTCCTGTTTCATTTCCTGAAGGAATTTGAATGAACTTAAATTATAAGTTCTTACAATGGAATATATCAATTATAAAAACTGATAGTTTTGTTCTTCTTTTTAAAAATAACGGTGCCAAATAGTTTATTTGTTATGTGCAGGTTGAATGAGTGTGGAAGAAACCAGCTCTGCAAAGCTAAGCTGGGCTAAGTGAAAAAAAAAAAGTATAAAGGCAAATGTAAAAGGACACGCTGTGTTTGAGAAATGTACCACAGGCTGCCGTGGAAGCTTGTGCACAACAGCTGGAAATTATTTTTATTGGTAAAATACAGTTAACTGGTGATTCAATTTTCTCAGTGGTTCTACCACTACTCAGATTTTGTAGTTTCTCTTAAATTAGCATCAATCAGTTGTGGTTTTCAAAGTTGTTTTTCATTTTTCCTGTTGTAAATAGTGATGTAAAGTGGTTACGATACTCTTCCATTCTATTTTTATCATTGAAATTTTGTAATTGTACATCCTTTATTCTGAAGGTTATTATATTTGCCTTATGTCTTGAGAAATTTTTCTAGAAGTTTGTCAATTGCATCAGTTTTTCTAGTAACAAGTTTGGGCTTGTTGGATATTATCTGTTATTATGTACTTATGTGCTTGTTTATTGTGTATTATTTTTCAGTCTCTTTGTAATTTTTTTATATGAAATTAGGAGAAGGTCTACAGGGTGTACAAGGTCTCACTACAAAGATCAGACTCACAATGATTCTCTGGTTTTCAGCCTCTAAGCACTGGGATTACAGGCACGCGGGCCACCACGCCCAGTCTCAGTCACTGTCTCTGCATGCCCCAGGGGCGGGTTCAGCACAGCATGCTGGGTATTGAACCCTAGCTGCTGTACTCTGCCGAAGCAGGTGCTTTAATCCAATGAGCTATCTGGCCGGCCCTCTCCTTGTAATACGATTATTCAATTGTTATTCTATTTCTTAGATTTTTATTGTGTACTTAAGTATATGAAGTTGGACATTTAGGAAATCAAGTTTAAGCTACAAGAATCGTGATCAGATAAATCTCTTTCTTCAGGCATTGCCTAATATCAGTTATCTTATTGTAACAACACAGAATAGACTAAGATACACTTTTCCTTTTCGTTCTTCAAATAGAACTCAGGACTTTGTGCTTACCAGGCAGGTGCTGTTGCTGCTGAGCTATATACCTGGCCCCTAAGAAGTCTTTTTTCCAGTTATGTCTATTTTAGAGGAAGATGTTTTAAAAATGAAACAGTAAACCTATGGTATCCTGTGTAAACTCCTTTCTCTGGATTCCCAGTATCTAGTGGCACAATCATCTTTACAAAAGACTGATAGCCAGTTGGTAAAAATTTTAGACAGATACTGAAATGTGAAAATATAAGATATAGACAGAGTGATTTTCAGAGATATATTTCTGAAATGAATACATCCCATGATATTAATAATAGATTGCACATTGTAAATAAATTATTTGCAAACTTAAATGAATATAACAATACAAATGCCTAAAATAAAATGAATTTATAGATCAGTCATATAATAGTCCAGTCTGTTTCAAAATCAAGAAACTTATATTCATATAATTAGAATTCTCAAAGTAAAAAGAGGTAGGCAATAGGTATTCAAAGATTTAAAATTTCTGAACTTAGTTGAACTTATAACACCACATTTCCAAGAAAAATGAACCTTTTGCACAAGAAATTTGAATAAAACCATATCCAGATACACAAAAATGAAATTGTCCAAAACTTACTATAAAGAAAAAATCATTAAAGTACATACATAAAAAAATTAGCTATGGAAGAACAAAATTAAATAGCATCTTATTTTTCCTTCTAAAGAAGGAAAAAAAAAAAGACCAAGTGTGTAAGAAACTTGTATACACTAAAAATGAGCCAATGCTATCTCATCGTATAAAGTTCCTTGACTATCAAGGAACAAAGCCTATGTAGGGTGGTAAAATAGCTAAAAAATGTGACCATAATAGTAGTCCTCCCGAAAGCCAAAGGTAATGTTTGAAACCTAATGGCACCAAAAGATTATAAATACCTGCCCAATCCAGTGCAGCAGAAGGATCTTCTACAACTGAGAATGAATAAATCTTTCCAGCATGGAATAAATGTCATTGCACCCAAAGGTATTATGGCGTGAGAGCGGGACTGAGCTCACACACGGGGCAAGAAGTCCTCTAACCAAATGTCACACTGTATTAGGAACAAACACCACAAGTTACTTCTGGAGGCAACAGCAGACAAAACGCACGCTGGAATGCGGGCGCACTCAAGATGTCCTCCTTTGTACCACTTTAGGGCACCCTACGTTGTCCTTGACAAGTAGGTGCAAGTGGGAGAGAGTGGACAAGGAATTGAGGTCTTAACCATCCAGCAGAAAAGTATAAAAATGAGGTATACAACGCGGGGCCATAATAGTAAGTTGAGCTGTAAATGGGTACGGTCGACTTCTTCAGATAACTCACTATTGTTGTGGAATGCTGGACTGTGTTGTATTGTGTCATCGAGTTCAGACACCTAAGTTAGTTGAATGACAATGGAGTGCCCACCTTTGACAGGTGTAGACAAAGGAAGTGGTATAGAAAGGAAGAATCATGATGTGTGTGTATAGACAGTACAGTTGGGATAGATAATGCTGTGCTTCTACATAATTAATTCTATGAGAGGCAAGATCTGCACTAATGATGGTTGGACAGGATATTATGTTGGCTTCTAGTACTATGGACAACCACTAGGAAAATAACAAGGTAGAAAGTATTAATTATTGAATCTTTGATATGATTCAGGTATAAAAAATAAGATACATAAACAGCTACACTCTCTTAATTTACTGATAAGAGACATATGATATAATGTTTGTAAGTATAATATCATGTATGCACCTTGTACAATGCCAAAACATTATGAAAACAGTTTGCAATGTATTAATTTATTGAATCCATCTTGTCAAGGTGTCTTAAAACTATCTCATTAATATTTGTACTTCAATAAAGTAAAAAAATAAGAAAAAAAATGTGTTGGGGCTTAGATGTCCTGAACAGAATGACTAACTATGGCAACAAAACAGAGAGGTGTATGTCTGGGAAGCTCCTTTGGATTTTATTTTGTCCAGAAAGGAAGAAATCAACTTTGTCTTCATTGAGAATGCCTTCTACGGTTGTATTTCATTCTGATTTCATATTTATTTATGGTGTGGAGTAATAGATAATTTCTATATTTGATCTCTGTCAAACTTTGTTAAAAAAGTACCCGGCTTTTCCCAATGTGTTACATTCCCAATACCCACTGGTGCAAAGACATGCTAGTGGAAAAACATTCCTTTTGCAAATAATCTGCTGAAAAAGCACAACTGTAATAATAATTTTATACACTTAATAAGATTTTTTTTAATAGGAAAGAAAAGGAGGACAGGTAGATATTTTCCATCCTACCAAGTTAAAGTTCAGACTGTCCCTAGTTTTAAGTGAAGAGAATGTTTTTCACTTTATGTACCTTTGGTTCTCACTGGAGACCTAAATTAGGATTTGACTGAAAAGAGAACATATACTTTACACCAGTGAGACATCACCAGTCAAAATTTGTGCTGTTCAAACTTTGCTTTAAAGACATTCAGGAGTGGTACATATTTAGAAGACCAAGATGAGAAGCATTCAACTCCAGGTGTTGTATTTCACGTTGCTGTCCTTGATTTAGGTGCTCAGATTGCAGGTAGCAGCATACAGAGTTCATCAAGGTGAATATTCTAAATATTAATTATTATTTTCAAAAAAACTGATGGAAATTATGAGTACAATCATCTCAGCTAACCTGTGTATATACTTGCATGTACTATTCTTAATGTCTTTTCGTTTATTATACTCTAAAATAAATTAAAACAAAAAGACAAGGGAAAAAAATAAATATTTCTTGAAAGCAAGCACCAATATTCTCTTTCTCCAATCTTGTATTACTCTATCAGTTAATCTGAGCAACAGATTTGATGATAAAAATGGTTAATATAATAACCATTTTTAGCTAACTTCATTAGCTATACTTGTTTGGAAATCTGTAGTATATATATAATTGTATGCTACCTTGTTTCTTTTTTTATTTTTTTGCTACTGCTTTTAGTCTTCAAAATAAAATAACATAAAATAAATCACAAAAAAAAGAATTCAGAATGTTCAGTTCAGCTAAAATATCCAAACTATTTCATGCTCAGCCTCTCCTCTGCAGGCACTGTCACCTTGATTCTGATTAAAATCATGATTATGATATAATGATATACTGTCTGTTTTGGGGTGGATACAGTCTCCAAAATAGGGACCAAACTACTTGTTATTTCAACTATTATTACTACATTTATTATAAAAAATAAAATGTCACTAATGTCTGAAAACAAAATGTAAAACGTTTTGATAAAATTAGGATTATCAGTGTTTTGCATGTAGAGACATCAACCAATTTTAACTATGACAGTTGTCACTTTTATTCTTATTGTTGTCCTTAACACTGACTTCGTCAGCAACTCATCCCCGCTTGCATTGACACGTAAAACAGTCACAGCTGCGTCTTCTATTATTTCACTGAAGCCGTTAATCCCTTTGCTTCATCACCTCCCATCCTAGATGGAAATGTTCCTTATTCTAGCTCATTTTTTGACCTCTCACTGCTCTCTGGAAACTATCTTTTCATTTTCTCTGTGTCAGGAAATGAGAAGGGCTGGATGTCTACAAAACTTCCAAACTGAAACTGGGGGCAATTTCACTTAGAAGCAACATGCATATGACAGCGAACAAAATGTATAAGCAATAGTGAGGTCTATGAGAGCTTCTCCGTAGTGTGATGGCTAGCAATCACGGGAAGGAGAGGGTGAAACTGTCCTCTGATTCAGAAATTATTAGATTATTTTGCAGTTCCAGAAAAGCACTGGAGAAAATTTGGATGAGGAGAGGGAAGCAGGAGCAAACCCTCAAAGAGGAAATGACTATGGTGAGTGTGTGTGTGTGTGTGTGTGTGTGTGTGTGTGTGTGTGTGTGTATGTGTGTTGGTGAGAAGACTGGTAAGATAAGACTCAAGAATGGGATAAAGTGAAGACAGGAGAGTATAAAGTTGAATAGACAGTTGCATTATGGGGTTATTCCCCCTTAGAACTCTTCAGGAATACACACCAAACGGGTTGGACACTGGGAGGTGGGTCTAGGCTCCATAGCTAGGCTCAGTGCTGACCTACCCCAGCAGATGCTTAACCTTCTGGCTCTGGTCTCAGTTTGCACCCAGCATACCACAGCAAATGCTTGTCTGGCTCCTCTACTCTGAGGCCTCCTTCTACACTCTTCATAGTCTTTGTACTTTTCTCTTGTTTCTCTGTTCCTGAGTTTTTACATTGTCCAAAAGTTAGGGAATTCCTGCTGTGCTGTGATTCACCCTTTTCCTCCTGCCATCAGCGTGTCTTATATTTTACCCTGGTGTCTTTTGTCTCTCTGTGCACTGGGGGTTTCTCATGAAAGCTAGTTCCTGTCACTGACACTAGAACTCTTTTCATACGGATTTCTTTTGGGGAATACTCCCTGTGACCTATTATGGACTGTTCCCATAACTACCCTGCCACTGAGAGTGCTGCATCTCTTTTGCCCACAGATTTCTGCTCTGTTTGTTGCTTACGTGATGATGCATATCTGGATAAGCTTTTGTTTGGTTACTCTCAATAGAAGAATCTTTTAATTTTTTTTATTTTTTTATTTTAGGGAAGGGTCTATAGGGTGTTCAGGGTCTCACTAGTAGATCAGACCTGGAGAGATCTGCCTATTTACAGCTTCCCAAAAGCTATTATTACAGGCACACACCACCACTCCCAGTCTCAATTACCATCTCAGCATGCCCCCTGGGGGGCGGCCGGCAGAGCAGGCCCTGGGATGGAAACCCAACTCCTGTGTCTATGTGCAGGCACTTTAATCTGCTGAGCTATTTGGCTGGCTCTAATAGAAAAATCTTTAGTAACTCCTTATTGCCTCTGGTGTGGAATCCCGGTTCCTAAGACCAGGAATTTCTAAGTTTTGAAGAACATATACCACTTTATTAATATTTATTTATCCTTAGAGCTTAAAACATAGAAGGCGCTCAGGAAATATTTGTTGAAGGAATAGATTCTATTTGTTTTCTAAACCATTTTTCTTAATAATCTAGTCTGGTTCTATCCCTTGATGCCCTTCTGCAATACACTATGTTACCTTTAAACATGACTTAGCATCTGCTCTCCTCCTTGTTTGCTCATCAGACTCATGTTTCTTCATTACTCCATGTCTTTGCCCACACTGATCCAATGTAGAAATAGGTCAAGCTTTAAGAAATCTTCACTAACTAATCTGGCCCAAAGGAGCAACTTTGCTTTCTTGCAGTGGCTTCCATGTCTCAGTTCAGTACATATTTAAGGACAATCTCTTCTAACTGCCCTCTTCTTTCTCTTTGGATTCCATGGTGCCCAGGTAAGTGCTAGCAGGCAGAGCTCCAAGCTCACCGTTCAGTGGTTGCTGTAGGGTTTGCACCCAAACACAGAAAAGACACTTTCTTCCCACAGTGGGCTTTCACATGCTCTCCCCAAAGCTGTTCTTTGATGTCTGTTTTACTTAGCAGGTCTTGTTCATGGTAGGGATGGGAGGATTTGGAGAGCCCTGAGTTCAAATCCCAGCCATCACTGTATGACCTGGGCCAAGCCATTTAACTTTTGTTAGCCTCAGTCACCTTGTAAATGATAAGTAATAATAATTTCCCTAATTCAGAGAATGAGATGTGATAATATATATGAACAAGAGTCTTAAACAATATGCGATAGTTTTAGAAGAGCAATAATACAGCATGTTCGAATGAATGTGTCGGAGAATTCCTCATTCCCTATGTGGTATCCAGAGGAGGAGGTTCTGAAATTTATGACAAAATGGCTTGACACAAAATCCACAAAATACCAGTCTCTTCATCTGTATTTTCTGTTTGCTTTTTAAAGCTCTTTTGCAACATGATGGCTTCAGAAATTTTTATCTTCACTTTAGCAAACTCAGAAACTTAGAAAATCAGAGTTTCCCAGCTTTTCTCACAAGATGCATAAACATCTAAGGCATAGTTTGCCTCACTTCTCTGTCTTGTCCTCATGTGGGTCACTCTACAGGTCTCCTGAGTGAGCTAAGCCACCTCCTGAGAAGAGACTATTTGTACTTCTGCTGTGCTGACCCCTCCTGAGTCCTTCCTGGTAGCCCTATGTAGGTTAACAGGGCAGGCTCCCCCCAGAGATGGCCTCACATCTGCCCTGTGGGGACTTGCTGTGCCTGTTCTTCCCAGTTGCCCTTCCTATGGCAGGAATTCCAAGTGGGAAGGGCCCTCATGTTGGTGACACCAACTGCTGAGCTGCAAATGATAACTTATTCTGGTGTGGTGTTGACAGAGGAGAAAGGCTGCAAGAGGCATGTCCCTCATAGCAGCTGGTGACGCCAGTTCAAGGAGAAGTATCTGGACAATTTTTGACAACAGCACAAGTCTAGTTTAGGGTGTTTTTCACCATGGCCTTTATTATTGTCGGCTCTGAGAACAGGGAGGAACTTGGCAGAAAGGGTCTGGAGAGCAAGCTTCTCTACTTTTCTACTCAGTGTGAACCACTATGATGTTTCACTTTTTGTTTCCCTTATTTTTAAACTATATTGGAGGGTGTGAATGGCTATGTGTAAATTTTTTATATATTATTCCAGTGATTTAAATGCTGAGTTATAAGGAAAAAGTGCATTATGCTGTCATTCATCAGCGTATGTTTATTGTAGATTTAAAACATAATAGGACATAAATTAATAATGGTACACTGACATAAGAATTAATGCATGTATTGTGGTATTACAAAGGAATCTCAAATTACATGAAACTGCTCAATTCTGTCAGGTCATTTTTTTCAGATTCAAATCCTGTTGAATCCTAAATATTTATTTGGAGAAGGCGTTGATAGACTATTGTCCTTTAGTATGACCAGATTCTAACTTCTTTGTCTTTGCTTTTGTTAGGTTAACTTTATTGATGTATAAGGAAGTAAGTTAGTAAGATAGTTGTGAAGTTTGATCTCAGGCTTATATGCATGTGTTGAACACTGTAGCTGGTGAGCGACAATCACACCCTTAAAAGTTAGACTGCCTTGGTTCAAATTTCAGTTCTGCCATAGAATATGTATGTGCACCAGTCTCTCTCTGCCCATTTCCTTAAACATTAGGTGGAGAAAGTTATTTTGCCAATCTCATGTAGTAGACATTAGCTCTTCTTGTGATAATTATATATGCATAGATAAAAGTGGTAATACTACATTGAGATTATTTGTGAATCATGAGATTTGAATTGCTTAACTTTTCTTCACTACATATATTTATGTTATTGTAAAGCTACAATAAATCTGTAATAGTTTAACTTCATAGTGAAAGTGACTTGAGGTTACTTTGTTACGAGGTGTGGTTTATTTTTTTGTTTTTGGTGTTTGAACCCAGGGCTTCCAGCTTGCTAGGCAACATTCTATCACTGAGCTATGAGCCGGGCGTGGTGGCGCAGGCCTGTAATCCCAGCACTTGGGAGGCTGAGGCAGGAGGATTGTTGTGAGTTCGAGACCAGCCTGAGCTAGAAAGTGAGCTTAAGGCCAGTCTGAACTGCATAGTGAGACCCTGCCTCAAAAAAAAAAAACCCCCAAAAATAAATAAAATATCACTGAGCTAAATCCCCAGCCCCTGTTATTAAAATATTAAAATGACATATATTGGTTTTATTTTCTTGCAAAAAATATTCTTTAGATTATATAAGAAATTAATCTGATGCTCAAAAAATTCTATCAGGTCATTTTTTTTTCAGATCAGAATCCTTTTGAAACCAAAATACTTATTTGGAGAACACATTGCCAGACTATTGTCCTTTAGTATGACCAACATTTAACTTTTTTGTTTTTGCTCTTGTTCGAGTAACTCTATTGATGTATAATGATTCGAACAGACAAATGCAAAGGAAGGGCATCTGATAGAAAACTCTGAAGAATCCAAGAAATGAGCTTTTTTTTTTGGTGTAACTGGGTATTGAACTCAGGTCCTTGTGCTTTCGAGCCAAGCACTTATTCTACTGAGCTATCTTGACAGCGTATTTCTTGATATAAACAAATCCACACAAGCTGCCTTGAAAGCCATAAGAAAGGATGGGTCTCAGAGCCTAAATTAAAAGAAAAGCAAAAACAATAACTTACTATTGCCTTAATTGTATTTCTTCCTCCCTTCCCCATCTTCCCTTCCTTTCTCACCTTCTTTTTATATCCCTCTTCCTCTCCCCTCCACTTTGCTCTCCTCCCTTCCTTTCTTCTATCTTTATTTCCTCATTGTTATATGCATTCAACAAATATTTTGAGCTCTGCCTTTTTTAGATATTATAATAATCTTTGAGATCAAAAAAGTTATGTAAAATAGTTTTCCATACTTTCAAGGAAGAAGTGTCTGATGGTGACAATCACTAACTCAACAGGCAATCAATCGCACTGCAATGTGGTCAGAGTGAGAGGACCAGTAATTAAGCTGATTTGGAATGTGATCTTTGATCATAAGGCACTTGGAAAATGGCTTCCCAGGAGAGGAGACACTGCCTGAGCACTACAGGAATTAGAGGAAGAGGAGGAGGGGAAGTGGAATAGCATAAATGTTGAGACAATAGTTTGAGAAATTGCAAAGAGATTCATAGGGTAGAGACTACATAAGAATCAAGGAGCAGAAACAAAGGTGGAAAGGAGCCAGAGCATAATGGGTTTGGGATGCTGAGAGTGGTAGTTACTATAACAAAATGTCCGAAATAATCAACACATAAAATAGGAAAGTTTTCTTTGTTCATGGTTTAAAAAGTTTCAATTCATTGTTCGTTGGTACCATTGCTTTGAGGCAAACCAGCTCTTTACATCTGGGAGCATACCTGAAAGCAAAGCTACTCATCTCACTGCTGGGGAGCAGAGGAAAGCACAGCAAAGGTCAAGTTCCCACAAGCCCCCTGGGAGGCATGCACCAGCAATCTAAACTCTCCCTCCAAGCCCCACCTCTTAGCTTCTTCTGTCCCCCAATTGTACATGCTGGGGAACAATCTTTTATCATATGGACTTCAGAGAATATTTCAGAATCAAACTGTAGCAGCAAGCGTTTATTTCTATTCTGCAAACGTGGAAATCTATAAGATGTTATCCATGAAAATCTTGGAGAATAACTGATTTGGACATAATTGTTTTTTCATGTTAATTTCTGTGTTTGAGTAGGTGACATTTGTTAGCTCCATGAGTGGACTGCACCAAAACCTGTTTTTTTGGCCACTGTAGCAATGGGAGAATGTTTACAGGGTACCTAGAACAGTACCTGTATTTATAGGTATGGCAAGATGGGTAGGTCAAAACAAATACTCCTTGGAAAAGCAACAGGACTGTTGGGACTCAGTTAAGGTCTGGCATTAAATCTTGATTCTACTCTTCTTGAATTTGTGGCCTGGACACATCCCTTGACTTCTCTGGGTCTTAGTTTTGCCCTTATACAGTAATTTGAGGTTAATCTTACCAATCTCACCCAATTAAACACTAAGGATAATGCTTGTCATGAAGTCCCAAGTCTTCTATTTTTTTCTGCCTTATAATCTGCCTTTCTCTGCTTCTTTGTTTCTGTTTTAGAGTGCTGCAGGTCTTGTAGCCAGCCCTGTGTTTCACAAAGAAGTACACCCCGAGGCGGGCAAGAATCTGTTGCTGGAATCATGAGTAGCACACAGTACATGAACAACATCTGCAGGTTCCACGAGTGCCTGGGCAGTGGGGAAAGGTGCTAGCAGGACCATGGTAAATGAGTCAGAGCCAGAGAGTGAACGTAGTACTGCTGGAGCACAACCTTGCTGTGATACCCACTGAGCGGCTGCGGGAAGAGCTTTGCAGGTGTAGACCATATTCAAGGCTTAAATCAAGGAAAAATATTGCCACACGCTTCCCACACAGAGACGAAAGCAGAGCAGGCTGCTTCTTCAAGGCAGGCTGGGGTGGGGGGAGTGGAAGTGAGGAACCAGGGGAGGAAGGAGGGAAAACAGAAGAGTTGCCAATATAAAGAATTCATTAGAGAAAAGTCATGTTGTGACCCACAAGATGAAGATGAGTGAAAATTCTTGTATGATTTAATATTCTGTGGAAATATTCCAAACCATATGCTCTCTGCACAGGCAGTGGTCTTTTACATTGACTACAGGGAAGTCCTACCTCATGTTCCTCTGCAGGCTGCTTACTGGGGCTGAGCCTCTTTGTAACAGGCTAGCAGGTTGTAGATGGCGGAGTTTGAGTCAGAGGCTGCAGTTACAGAAACCTTGACCTTGTGAAAGGACTGGCACCCTGGATAACTGCACCTGAGGAAGGGATGCATCCTCACAGAGCCACGCTAGCCATGTGTGGCCTTTCCTCTAGAGTTAGAAGTGCCACCAGTCCATAGTAGTTTCTGTACCTGTGCCAGGTAGTTTGGAGTATTTGAATAGTTCTCAAATCTTTTCTTGAAAGATACCTTTTAACAAAAACTTTTTTGGAAGCAATGACAACCCTGCGAAAAACAAAAAGCAAAATGTGCTCCATAACCAAATACATGAGCAAACATATCTACTCTGGTTAGAGATTAAGATGGGGTCCTGTAGCCCTGTCTGTTAGCTTTTTCCCCTTATGCAAATAAACTCCTGAAAAATAGTGTGAATATTATAGCTGTGCTTGGACTTCTTCGATTTGTACATAGCACTGGAGATGATATAGATTAAGAGAAATGTCTATATGCCTCTGATGAGGTAAGGGCCAGGTAAGTGTTGAAACCACATTCTTCTGATGCATGTCTTAATTTGCTATTTTTTGTTTTAGGGTCGGGATGGTTAAGATGACTCTGTGTTCAATCAACCTAGAGATATAGCCAGGAATGGGAGAGTCTGAAGGACCTGCTGATGTCTCATCCATAGACACCCGAGAGGCCCCTCCACACCTGGTCATCACTGGGGGCAAAATGTACATCTGTTAAACTGAAATGAATCGCTGCGGTTTTAGGCAAGAATTCCTGGAAATCCATAGTCCCTCCAGACTTACACTTTCTTTATTTCAAAGAGCCTTGAACTCTGAGGAGCTACCTTCTCCTTTAAATGCTCTGTCTGCCTGGAAAACCACCCTGGGCTCTGGACTTAGGCAGAGGAAATGCCAATTGCTATTTTACTATGTAGAAATCAAATTTATAGCAACTGCACCACTTTGGAAGTGTGGGCAGAGGACTAGAATTAAGCTTCCTTGAGATTTGTTTCTGCCAAGCTGAGAATCGTCTTTCTAGTCAAGAATCAATTTGTTTAATACACAAATATTTTTGATATTTTAAAGGTTCTCATTTCAAGATTCTTGCTGAGCTCCTGATTTTCCCAAGCCATTTAGAGGCAGTTCTTTTCATTCCACTGAAGACTACTGGACTTCATGACTACATCATGTCCTTAGCTATCTAGAGGTGTGGGCGTCTGCTGAAATCATGATGAGTGTAACAGGGACAGTGAGGCTCACTGAAGGTGCCATCTGCCTTTTTATGTTTACCAGTCATTGCTCTTAGCTGGGACCATGAGCTCACTCTTACCAATGAAACCTGAGTTGAGATACTAAAAAGCCCACATGCAAATTTGCACGCTCCCCTTCCCCGTCACTAGCACTTTCCAGATGCGGAGACCCTTATTGGTCTGGAACCCTCAGCAACTTTCACAGAGCTCTCAGCTAACTTGTTACACAGCCTAACTTACTTAATCATGACTGATACAGGCTCACTTAGACTTCAAGCAAGAAAGGCCTGAAACCCCCACTGTGGCAAGAGCAGTGGCTCTTCTTACGATCAGGTGTTCCAAAAGCCCCAGGCACCTGTGTGTTGGAGTAAACTCTGCTCATCCTGGGATCCCTGTACATGCTTCTGTGAGGCTGCATTGCCCTTGGTACTTTGTCATAGGTGATGGTGGAAGTATTTACAACCAAAATTGGCAAATGCTATGAAATATGGAATTTCTCCTGCCAAACTACTTGTAAATGCCTTTAAAACATCACACTACACTTTATATAAGATGATTATTTGTATATTAAAGACAAAAAAGCAAATTTACAAGGCTTGACTTAAGCAAAATTATTGTGCAAAACAAAAACCAGCACACCAATGGTTTTATGTCTTTTCAGAGAGGCTGTAAGTTGGGAAAGAAAACGAGGTGGTCGAGTTCTCAGTGGAGAGTCTCATGTGGTCCTCACTTGTTTACACTTTCTATTTGTAGAGATCTAAGCTGTTAGGTGTGTTTTTCCCTGAATAGTATAATCGGTGGTCAAAAATGTAATACATAGAAAAGAATATTTTCTGTGTATCCTTTTCCTCATTTTTGCCATTATCTTTCTCTATGAAAACAGAACTAATGGATTGAAATTTGATTTTTTGAAGTTTGATATTAATTTTTAAAGGGTAATGAATTATCATTTTATTAAATATTTAGCAACTTTGTTTGAGGATTGCATATATGAAAATTCCTTCACATGATACTTATCGTTTCCCAGATAAAAACTTCTACTACCTGGAAGAACTCCATGCCTTATGCCCATCCTCATGAAAATCCCTATTTGTTTTACTTTCAGTGACTCTCACAGAGGTCTTGGTTCTGCAATTACAGAGGAAAACTGATGAGAAATTGCCAGTGGTCTCTGTTCTGTCCTCTCCAGAAGTTGTTGGAAAGGTTCTGCTTAGCTAAGTAGAATCACAAAATAGAAAACACTCCTTTTCATAGTTGAATATCCACGTATTCTTATTGCACTTCCTCTGTTGTTTCAACTGTGAAATGTGGCAACTGTGTACTGGAGCAGGCTAACATGATGACTTAAGAAAGATATCTTATGAAAACTTGATATATATTTCATTTTACAAGGAGTTATAAAATAACCTTGATTGACATTTTACATTGTTTGGCTTCAATTTTAAATGTCATTGGTGAATAGCTTATGTTTCATTACACTGACAACTGATACAAGCTAAAAATAAGATACCGGGATGCCTTTTCTGCTTATGTAATTCTGAGAAACAGCCTTGACTTGACTTTCTTGACCTCAATTTCTTCCTTTGTAAAATGAAGGCTTTAGCATCATAATTTATGTGCCTTTTCCCAACTCAAACCTCACTGACCCTGCAAATGTGTCTTCTCTGAGTGTCACAGAGCTACAGATATATTCATTTCTCATGTATGCTCAACATAGTAACTGGCTACAGGACCGGCAAATAGGAATGATGTGAGGTCCCTGTCCTCATAGGACTTATACTTTAATGGAGAAGACACATAAAAACAGTTACAATGCAAAGAATAAAGGTAATTTAGGGTTGGATACAGTTGGAGGATGTGGGAGATATGCCTGACTCATTTTTGGCAATGAAAGGAGTAAAGATAGGAGACGGGAAGTGATGGGAAGCAGATGCAGAGCTGAGACCAGAAAAAGCAAGAGAGATACCCGTGGTGCAAATTTAGATAGCACTGCTCTCCTTTCTCCTAGGCCCACTTATCTCATCTGATAGTCACAGGAAAGTGAGGTGAGCTATAGCAACAGACAGATGCTGTTCCTAGGAAAGTGAATACAGTATGTACAGGAAACTGAAAGTGTAGTAGATCCCTCCAGGTTATTGTCCCAGTTCAAGAAGTTAATATTTGTAATATTAACAAAGATATGTTATTAGAATCTCACCAAGTTAATTCCACTCCCAGTGCAACCCACGGTGAAAATAAAGACACTAAAACAAACATATTTATAATTATTGGGGATCCAAGGGGCCTTGAATCCAGCTATCAAGATGGCTTTGTGCAACAAAGAGGCTGACCCAAGGATGCACCCAGGTTTTATTCATTGGAGGAGGAGTGGCTTGAGGAGGAATGACTGAGTATTGTGGAAAGTAGGTGAGTACTGTAAGCTGAGCTGGGCAGGTGGTCTACACTTACTTCTGCCATATGCAGAGAAAGTAATTTGCATTATGATATCCATAGTATCTAATATTTGAGGATCTGGTGCTCAGCCGAAATGGAGACAATCTCTCATCTTTCAAGAACAGCTGCTCAGAGGGTCCCCCACAGAAAGTACTTTCCTATGTCTGGATTGTGATGTGCAGTTTAGGTTGTATATGTGAAAGCTAGAGTGGTAAGGAAGCCCTGGCTGGTGAAGTGCATTGTAACATATGCTAAGATGTTTGATTTTCTTCTCAGGTAACTTAAGAGATTTTTTTTTAAAGTTAATAATATGAGTAGACATGCTTTTGAGAATGTTCCCTCTGACAGATATACAAAGGTAGGGATAAGAAATTAGGCAAAACAAAGCAAAAAACCAAACTAAGCCAAAAACAAAACGGAAAACCCTAAAAGGCAGAAAAACAATTTGGATGGTGATAGAGGTGGGTTTAGTGGGAAATAAACCAGACACCTTCTAGAAGTGGGTAAGGGTTCTGGCTGCCTGCACTGACAACTAATGTAACAAACTGGAAGGCAAGAGAGGAGAACAAGACTTCTGCCTTGATAAAGTGAGTGGAAAGTGGCATTAGTGATCAGAATGCTCTTGGTAATTTGTCATAGGAGATGGTGGCCACACCAGGATGCATAGGGTGCGGGAGCAAAGGTGATGAGCCCAGTCTTTGGAAACCAGCTTTTGGGACCTCTGTTCAAGAGGTTTGTAGAGCTGCTGGCATGAGGAGGCACTCACCAGAGAGATCCACGTATAGATTGGGATTTGTCTGATATGACAGCAGTGGGTGTGGAGGAAACTGCCCCGGCAGGGGAGTAACACAGCTGAATTCTACAAGAAATTTATAGAAGATATGATCCCCACACTCCACAAACTCTTCCATGAAGTTGAAAAGGAAAAAGTCCTCCCAAAATCATTTCTGGAGGCAAGTATAATACTGATTCCAAAACCAGGGAAAGACACAACCAAAAAGGAGAACTACAGGCCAATCTCCCTCATGAACATAGATGCAAAAATACTCAACAAAATCCTGGCAAATAGAATACAGCAAATAATCAAGAAGATCATACACCGTGACCAGGTAGGATTTATCCCAGGGATGCAAGGATGGTTCAATATTCAAAAATCTATAAATGTAATACACTATATTAATAGACTGAAATCTAAAAACCACATGATCATCTCAATTGATGCAGAGAAAGCCTTTGACAAAGTCCAACACTCATTCATGTTGAAGGTCCTACAGAAAATTGGAATAGATGGACTCTATCTTAACTTGATAAAAGCCATCTATGACAACCCAAAAGCTCATATAATTCTAAATGGGGAAAAACTGAAATATTTTGCTCTTATATCAGGTATAAGACAAGGATGTCCTCTATCACCCCTCCTATTCAATATAGTCTTGGAATCCTTAGCAACAGACATTAGAAAAGAGGGAGAAATAAAGGGAATAAGAGTAGGTAAAGAAGAAGTTAAATTATCACTATTTGCAGACGACATGATACTTTACTTGGGAGTAACAAAAGAAGATTTCAAGGTGTTAAGAATCCCTTCCATATTCAATAGCACAGCTGAGAACAGAGCACAGCTCCTCAGCCATCACTGGGGCAGGGCAGGGAAGAGGATAAGGAGGGCAGTGGGACTAGGCATATCCAGGCCACCTACTGTGTAAACCATTGTGTCATTGTGCTTTTATTGCAATGACTTTCCAAAAGCCAGTGAAGAATTTGTCTTAGTTTGGTGCTACAAAGACTGCGTGCTTCAGCAGGTGACTCTGCGCTGCTGGCTGCCAGGAAGCAGCACACAGGGCTTCATCTCATGGTTTTGAGGAGCACACCACTGCTCATTTTGGAGGATGGGTGACGCCAGGTAAATTTACACTTCTCTTGCAAGTCAAAAAGGCAAGAAGTTAGTGACTTTTTGGATGCCCTTATCTAAACGCTCACACTTGAGAGAAAATTGCTTTCCCCAGGAAATAAGTAATATATCTCTCTCACCCATGGAAGTCACTCATCTCCTGAAACAGCAACTGTGAGCTGAAAAGGAGCAGAATCCAGTATTCCTTCCCTCCACACAAAACTCTGCCTCCATCATGTGTCCTTATTGAACTCCAGAGAGCCCCGGTACACACACATATCCAACTCCTGTAGGACTTATTCGAAAACAATGACCGCGACTGAATGACCATGGCAAACCACCCAGGGTGAGAAAATGTTCATTCTGGGTCAATATCAGAGAGATCCTGCTTAGAAGGCAGTTTGCATGAACTAACGGCCTGCAGAATTGCAGCCAACATTTACTGCGGAGAAGCAAGGAGCTGGTGAGGGTATGGAGGTGGAGATCAAGGTGATGCTTGGATACATACCTTTACATGTTCTTGTCTCTGTTTTGCAGTGCTCTGTGTGTGTGTGTGTGTGTGTGTGTGTGTGTGTGTATGCGCACATGTGTAAAATGGTCAGATAGCTTATTTTTTATACCTCACTTATGTTGTCCTTGCCAGGTCTTTTAACTTGTTTTTCATCTTTCTTCTTCCTTCTTACACATCCATCACAAAAGTGCCTAAAAATTGAAACAAATATTGTCTCATTCCCTAATATTTATATTTTAATAAAATTAATGTGTTAAACTACTTATAATTGAGGGAAAATAACTGTTTTAGGAGAAAATGTCACTTTTTACTACAAATATTCCCCTACTTGAGAAAAAAGGCCTATGGGAGCTAGTGCCAGGTGCTAATCTAGGCTCCATTATCTGCTTTCAAATCCCACAAATCAATTTCATGGACCTTTATGCATGGAGGAACTATAAGATGTTTTCTCTCCTGTTTGGGCGTGTCTAATAATATAGGCCTGATTTAGCTGTGAAGTCACTGCAGGTGATGTTGCAGTGGTGTTCCACTGAAGCGTCAAAGTGAGGGAAGGGCCATGCCGTCCTGGGCCTGGTGCCCGCTCTGCCCTGTACATACATAACTTCATAGAAACTGAACCCCTTTCAACTCTAACATTAGGGTTATAATGACATTTGCCTCACATGCAGCATTGAGTTGTTCATAAAACACAAAGAACATTCCCAATACATAGTAAGTGCTCAGTACAGGTTGCCAAATAGAATCATTTTCTGGAAATAATTTTAGAGGTTATTTAGGTATAGTTACAGGCAGAAATGACCACAGATATTACTGGGGTGAGTACATTAGAAAATTTGCCGCAGCCCAAGAAATTTATAAAAGGTCACATGGTCCCAAAGGCTATATTAATATTTCTGAGGCCTAATGTGAATTATTAAGGTTTTTACGAGCTCTTTATACAGATATATTTAGAAAAAGTCTAAAATCATAAGACTTGTGCTTGACTGAGGCAGTTATGTTTAATTCTAGTGAGCACACTAGCTTTTTTGACATTCTGTGTAATATAGTTTATTGTACTAATATGTCCTTCCCCAGAGCAGAA
Source organism: Ctenomys sociabilis (assembly GCA_004027165.1). NCBI lineage: Eukaryota > Metazoa > Chordata > Mammalia > Rodentia > Ctenomyidae > Ctenomys > Ctenomys sociabilis. Next base: position 104,647 of record PVKA01003402.1, read on the forward strand.
GTATCTCAAAGACTTAAGTGAGGAATATAAATAAATAAGAACATCTGGTAGAGGAGCTGAAGCAGATGTGGTGATCGAGGTACATCAAAGAAAAGCCCATTATTACCTCGGTGACTGGCTAGTGCTGTGTAATACAAACAACTCACAGAAATGGAACTAATGGTCCAGAGCTGTCAGTTCATATGAAAGGATATTCCAAATGCTGTAAGCATTTATTGTCTCAATAATATTTATTGGTTTGGGGATATTATCAATAAAAGGCAAATTTAAGACAGAGAAATACCATCATGTGCTCAGCACTGTTTGTTGAAGAACACTTTCTTAAATGCGATGATAAGGGCACCCCTTAGACTTTCTCACATAGCATTGAACGCATTGGGTAGTTTATTGTTCCTGAGTTGCTAGGTTACATGTGGTGGCTGGCTGACCCTTCAGGGCTCTTGTACACACACAACCTGCCCATGAAGCTGCAGTGCTAGGAAGTCCTGTGAGGGCTGCTTCCTAATGCAGGGAGAAACAAGGCAGCCTTATATTCATTTTCCTTGCATCTTATAGATAGAAAAGTGCTGTGTGCCTGCTTCCCCAAGTAATTTCTCTGTTGGTCTATAGAAAAACGTTCATCATCTTTCTTCTTCAAATACTTATGGTTGAGCAACAATCATGCAGTTGGCATGAATCTTTAACCTGATAATTTTTAAATTTATTTTTAAATTATTAATTAGATTGTAAATGTGATAAAACACTGAAATGAACTGGGAGGGACAACACAGTGCTTCAGGCCTAGCACTTTTGGAGGCTGAGGCAGGAGGATCACAAAGTCCAAGCATACTTAGGCAACATACTAAGGTCTTGATTTAAAATTAAAGATAATAAATTTTCGAAAGGGTTCAAGGTATGGCTCAGGTAAAAGGCCTTGTGTTCAGTCTGCAGGAGCCCATCAAAAACCACAACAGGAACTGAACTCTGGGCAGGTGGAGTGTTATCTGCAAATGCACTAAATTGCACTGCAGGGAGGAGAAAGTGGAGTCCTTCAGTGTAAATATCAGAATGTGCGTGTCACGTGTCAGCAAAAAGATTCCTGACCACTTCCTCCAAATGTCACAACTCAGTGGGAAGGGCTGGTCACACACTTAGGAAATATAAATATATAGTTATAAATCTGAGGTACCCAGGGCACAGGGAAGTATCATAGTCCAGCAATGGAACTTCATAAAATGTTGTAATACAGTAAAATACTTTCCCCAAAGATCTCTTGAAGTGCCAACGGATAACATTTTTATTATTCAGAAACCTTTAAATTTCCCTTTTTAAAAATATCTTCACCAAACTCCAGATTAACTGGCCTTCCTTTTTGGGCCATCGCCACCCCCTCTTCCTCATTCTCTACCCTCCAGATCTCTTCTTCCATTCACAGGATATACAGACTCTTTTGGTCACAGAGCACGTCCTACTCCAGTCTCTCTGCATTATAGGTTCTGTACCTCATCTTGATACTCTGCATAGCACAGAAAGGGCTCTGCAGTAAATGCTGTGGCAAATTGTCCTTATCAGAAGCCAAGGAAATACTGTAAATGCTTAAGATTTTTTTATGCTTATCAATAAGATTTAAACACTAATAAAACATTAGAGGAGATGTCAGTTATCCATAACATATGCCGAATGTGTGGCTTGGGCAGGGGGCAAGAAAAAGTTCTTCACTTTGACCCATGGTGAGCAATGAAGAGTTGACAAGAAGGTGAGTTCAAAGTGGATAGAGCTCAGCCTAGGGAAAAGAAATGACCTACTGGGTTTCATTTGTTATTGTTAAAGAATACAAAATAGTAATAAAAAAGGTTTAGAAATCATACAAAATTTCATTAAACAAAGTAATAAGAATTCAACAATGGTTGCTGAATTTAATAATCTTTTCTTCAAATTTGTTGTTTAAGTTACCAGATATAAACCTGCAAAACTGGCTAAAGAAAGAACAAAACAACATCTAAAAGAAAGTTATAAGAAATTAAAAAGGAAAAATAAAAATAAAAACACTTTTAAACATTAGATGCTCCTTTCAATAGCTCAGCAGAAATCAGCAGTAGTTTATCTATCATATATATGTATATATATATATATATTTTTTTTTTTCCTCCTGTCTTTTGTCCTTTTATTCATCCCAATTTTCCTTCCCATTCCCATTCTTTCCCTTTCACAGAGACTACTGTACCTTTCAGGTAATCGAATATTTTAAGAACATATCTGAAGCTATCACATATTAGCTTATGAAGACAGACGTATTAGAAAATTCAGAGCATACACAGTAGCAGGAAATAAATATTTGTAAAATGAATCTAATCTGTATTGTTAAATGACATAATTATACAATATTATATAATGACATAATTATTACAATCAGAATTGTACATCTGTGATTGTAAAATCTGAACATAAACTTAAGAAAGATGGTACTCCTTCTGAGCTACTTCCCAGAACAGTATTTTCCAAAGAATTTTGGAGTATAACTCACAGTAAAAATGCATTTTTACTTGTAGTCTGTGTACAGACTACAAACACATACATCTGCAGATGAACAAAAGTTGTATGAAATGCTTATGTGATATCCTGTTAGTTTTTGCTGTCTTTTAGCTTGTGGAAAATGAACGCTTGTCTCCAGCATTCCTAAATAAATTTCACAGCTTTGCATGAATGCTGGCTGGAAGTTTGAGAAACTGACCTAGAGCAGGTGTCAAAATTAAAACAAAACAACAAAAATGTACATAGAAACCAAACAGTTGCTATCAAAGTGAATTTGTCTGCACATGACAGTAATTTGCCTGGGTATGAAATGCTGGATCGCTCAACTCTTGCAAGGCTATTCTAACACTCTTTACAAAGAACAGCAAAAATGACAACAGCAAAACAGAAGACAATTCATTGTTTGGGCCAAGTGAAGCTAGTCTGGGACTAATTTGACTCATGGTCTGCTGCTTTGTCACTTCTGGTTTGGTAGGCAGAATGCAATTTAAGATATTTCAGACAAATTACAACTGTCTTAAATGTGAGTTTATTCTCTCCAAACTGTTGAGTATGCTCATCTACTTTGTCTCTTCTCTCTTGCCATATTAACAAAATATTTTTCAGTGATGGAAGAAATTTGACATTTTTTAAAAATGGAAATGACTATATAAAATTTGAAATGTGTTACACAGATCAATTTATCCAATTAAAAGTCACCCTCTGGCAATTTCCCTTTCCCTCGTGGCGTGTATACACACACTCAAGAGTGGGTGTAACTGTTATTGTTGTAATTATCATCATCATTATTTTGTATATAACCCATGTTAGAAATGATTTAAATGTCAGTGTTTGATTATTTTTATATCAAAACATCTATTCTTTTTTTAATGTTCAATTAGTTCCACACATGACCTGGATTCTGCTTTCTTCTTTGAAATATGTGCTCAGATACTTTATTTTATTTTGAATATTTAACTTAAAATAATTTCTGCACCTACTTTGTTTAGTTAAAGAAGAGCCACAAAACATTGAGTTTAATTTATAAAGCCCTGTATTTGTGTCGTGGTCCTCTACAATACATACTGTGTTAATGCTGTCTCTATGTGCCAACAGCTTGGGGTTTCCGATGTAACTCAATATGTAATTAATTATCACCTGTCATGAATGACTTTTAAGGTATGACCACATATTTTGGAAATAGCGCTTAGCTCTGCTGAGAAGAGAAATCTCCCTCTGAGAGTTAGCATGGCCTTCATTCTTAAATCTCATATCTAAAGGAGTTTGGGCAACTTTCAGCTTAGTTAATGTAAAATAGAATCCAAAAAACTTCTATTTAAAAATTAAATTTAGCTATTTCCAAATTGGTTCAAGAGTGTTCTTGTTGCTTAGAAAGGAAACTATAGCAATTTGAAATCATTTTTTCTCTGTAGGGGAAAAGGAATCTCACATGCACCGGTTAGGAGCCAGCACTACTTTCCTCCCTGGCTTTACTGCTTATTTTGATTGCAAATTCACCAATTGAGAAGAATGAGAATCTGCCTCCTAGGGTTCCAATAGCATGTTTTCTTTTCTTTTTCTTTTTCTTTATTAAGTCTCTCAGGTAAAATAAAAATCAATCATTATTCTGCCAGTTAGGTAAAGTTATGGATATTGAAATAGATTTTTTTATGTATACAGTATATGCACATTCTGAAATTTATTGTCTTATCTCTAGCAGGTATTCACTAAATGCCTGTCAAGGTATGATTGATCTTCCTGGACAACATGGATAATGATAAGGATTTAATCCCACTTAAACCTGCAGTAAGTTTCCAGACAATTAGATTGCTGGGTGGACGCTGACAAGGACGGATTCCCATTGTGCGAGCTTCAGTATCTTCATTTGTGAAGGGTTGAGCTAAATGGTCAAATGATCTCTTCCTGTTTCAGTACCTAAAATGCCTATAGTGAGATCCTTGGACCATCCTTAAAAGAAGACTTCCGAAAACCTCCAGGGGACCCCCTGTACCATTTATTACTAGGATAGGGATAGCGATGGGGTCAATGGGATGGACACTCAGGTCCTTCTACTGGTTAGGCTGGTAGTCCATGCACAGAGCTGCTGCCCTACAAGTCTGCACGCCATGACATGCACAGTAATCTTGAGGGATTTGGGGTGGGTGGCCGTGCTGGGCTTCCTTTATTGGCAGCTAAACTGTAAAGACTAATATTGAGAGCCTCAGTTGGTGAAAGTTATAGGTGTTTCTATGGAGATCTAAAGAAGCACAGGCACTTATGTCCTTTAAAGCAAGGATGATTTTACCACAGTCTGCTTCCTAGGGTGAAATTTTGGGTGTTTGTTGTGTATTTGTGAGTTTGTTTTGCTTAAAATTTATACTTGCTGAAAGTGTAAAATCCTGTCATTTGCAACAAAATTTTACAAAATTAGACATGTTAAGTGCAACAAACCAGGTGCAGAGAGGGAGATGCCACATGATCTCACTCATATGTAAAACCTAAAAAATTTATCCTGGAGATGGTAGTTTAAGGTAGAATGGTGGTTTGCAGAGGCCAGAGGTGGAGGGTAGGCAGAAGTGGGCCACTGGATGCTGAGCTATTGTTCAGAAGGAGCACAATAAGGCATTCTATCATCATCCTGTATTGCAAGCAGACTTTAGATAGCGGGTGCTGTGTAGTTCAAATAGCCAAAAGAAGGGATTCAAGTGTTTTGCTATGAAGAAATGATAAATGAGGAAATAGATGTTCAAACCAATTTATAAATTATTCAAATGAAAAATTGCATTAATATGTACTTTTATGAATCTGTGTACCATTTTTTAAAAGAGATCCTTTTATAAATATAAATTTAATAAAAATAAAATGTACCCTTGCAACGATTAACAATATAACTCAAATAACTGGATTTTGAATGGATACCTGTAGTTCTTTTCACTATCTATGAGCCATATATCCATTTATAGTTGCTTAATAATAAAGTCCATAATCTATAAGAATAGGAATTTTGTAAGATCTTTGGTTAAATCTATTTTTGGCCTTGTACTGCTTTCTTCAGGAGATAAGAATCAGATTCTCTATTGATAGGCCAACATTTTAAACTAGATTAAATTCTAATAGTGTTTGTCAAAAACTTGTGGATGTCTCCAAAATGCTTTTGCTTCCAGTGAGGTTATATTTTCCCAGGATGCTAAAGAACACAAAGCATTTAAAAAATACTGCACTCTCCTCTCCTCTC